>JBAMBO010001629.1:387500-535789 GCA_037044535.1 Lordiphosa magnipectinata
TGCTAATGTCGGATTTTGCTATAAGTCTGCCCTTGGGACTCCCAAGCGATTATAGCAATGCTGGCATGAGGTGGCCTCTGCTAATTCACTGATAGATAAAGACTGATAGGCAAAGACTGCTGATGATTGAATTGTGGTGATTCATAAAATTGCTTCATTGTCAACCAGCCTCCTTTGTGGTTTGTGTGTTAGTGTTGCTTAAAAACGAACAAAACCTTACGTTAACGATATTCGCCAGTACATTCGTTTAATGGGAGTCAACTTGCTCAAGTCGCTCACTTGTTTAGTGGCTCAGTTGTAAATATTCGTACAGACGAACATTCGTTCAATCAAATTTAGGCGCTACAACTGTTCCCTTGATCGTCGACTAATGTTCTAGCGACGATTGTCAATTATTCGAACTAAGGGCCGTTTTCCTAAAATTAATGTTTTTGCTTAAATCGAAATCCATCTAGATTTAATTGCTAAATGGTTTTTGTACAATAATATTTATTTTAATGTCAGGTCGCCTTGTCTCCCATGGCAGCTGCTTCCACGCATTTCATTTTCTTAATGAAAATGCTTTGTTTTGCATATAAAAATCAGTTGCTTGCTTTTGTTTGGCATAATTTCAACACTAAAACAAATAACAAATACACAATAACACTTAAGGCAATACAATCATGAACACTTAAACTACATAAAACAATAATAGTTTACCGATTAATTTATTGACGCTCGGCAGTTTGCTAAGCCAAATTAGAACGACGCCGGCCTAAGTAAAAGGGCTTTAAGTACATACTGGAAGTGTAAAGTCAAATTCCAGCAAACGAAGGCTACGTGGCTCACATTCATTTTCTACCTGCTGCAGAGAGAAGCATAGATAAAAGGGAACTCACAAAAAGTTTCGCTAAAATCTAAACAAAATACGAATAACTATTCTTCGATCGAAACTTTCGCTTGAAGCGAACCTTCGCTTGTGTGTCGGGTGGGAAATTAGAATGACGCCGGTCTAAATATAAGAGCAAATACATACTGAAAATGCAACTGTCAAAGTCCAGCAAAACGACGGCGACGCTACGTCATTATCTACCTACTGAAAGGGAACATCATAAAGAGTTTCGCTAAAACTAAAGAAAAAACTGAATAATGTGCTTCGCGAAACTTTGCTGCTCGAAGCGAACCGTTCGCTTGTGTGTCGGGTGGGTATTCATTTTACTGAACAGTGTTCACTATGTTCTTTTTTTCATAAGGGAGGCAACTCACTCAAGTTGCATTAGCTTGTTCAGTTGCTCAGTTGTACACTTGTTCAGGATGATCATTTGTTCAGATTGTTACGAAGTTCGTCTAAGGTGATCAGCTGTTGCACTTGAGTAAAGCAAGTCCAGCGAACGTCATGGTGACGATTGGCAAAAACATCAAAATTAGAAAACGGCCCTAATTGTAATCCTTTGCTGCTGTTCGCACTGCGTCATTTTGACTACCTATATTTTTCAGCAACCTCATTTTTTAATTAAATATTTTTATTAAAACGAGAAAGCAAAGCTAATTTCGATTGTGTCGAAGTTTTAATACACTTGAAAAACTCACTCCAACCGTTAGCGATTTAGACCAAACTTTGCAGATCTGTTTGAAAACAAGTAGTTTTAGTAATGACCGACTTTATGAATGCTCGCATTAAAAACAAACAAGTTTTTCCCACTAAAACCCTTTTTCCGACCGATCGTTCCTTTGGCAGCTACTATAAATAGTCATCCAATCCGTCCGGTTCCTACATATTAGCAGCGTGAAGTTAAAAGAAGACGCTGTGCTAAATATCAGCTCGATAGGTGCAAAACTGAGGGACTAGTTCGCGTAGAATCAGACAGACGGACAAAGCTCAATCGATTCAGCTCGTCATGCTGATCAAGAATATATACACTTTATGTGGTCGGAGATGATTCCTTCTGTGCGTTTAAAACTTCTGGGCAAAATTATAAAACACTTTTCAATTGCTTAAAACAGTGTGGCCATATATTGAGGGTTGAAAAAAAGGCCAAGAAAATAATAGCTGAACGGTCACCGAACTAAGTGAACAGTCACTTATCAGGTCACTCTGAACAATTCAATGAACTAGTAACTGAACATAGCAGTGAACAATTGACTGAGCAAGAGGGACTGAACTCAGCGAGAATAATTGAACAACTCACTCTGAACAACTCATAGTGAACAACTCACGCTGAGCCAAAATTAACAATTGAAAGAGAGCATGTTCACTTTTTCAGTTAAGTGAACAACTCATTTTTGTTCACTCACTCATTAACAACCCAACATTAGTGTGCGTGTCTTGTTTTTAGAACAGTTATGAACAAAGCAAGTCATAGTTTATTGACCTGGAGCTTGCTAAAAGTTCCATGATTTTGCGTATATAAATTTAAGTTTTATATTTGAGCTGAAGTTGTTGAGAAAATACTTAGTGAGATCGTGAAGATAGGTGCGCTCATAACTACACACAAAAAAATCTGGTGGGTAAAATTAACTACGCTGACAGTACCTTTTTTTCAAATTTTTTATGCATGTGGTTTTGTTATTGATTGGTAACTTTGCTAACAGTAAAATCTACTAAAGAAATTGTAAGTTTCTCGTATTTATTTTAGCACGTGTTTTGTTGTTGCATTTCACTGAACACTAAGTAAATATAACTACAAATATTTTTCCATATATTTTGTTGTCTTAATAAGCTACTGTAGTAGCTTTATCATAGAAATAGTGTTTTTTTCATCTCATATGTACATTGTTTTTGCAGCAATTAACTGTATCCACAAGTAAATCTAACCGCACATATAGTATAACTTTTAGAATGTATTTTCTGCACGTACTAACTGTACCGACAACAAGCAAATTTCGGTTGGTCTTATATAGTTTATGTGAACGGAATATGAACTTGAGAATTACTAGTGGTCTCATTTATGCGATATTCAAGAAATTTTTAGTGCATGTGTTTAGGCAGATTCAATGCAAGTAACATGTTAGACGCATTGCTATTAACGCGCGCCGTAGCGCAACTAGTTAAAACGTACTTCCACTCGTATTCAGTCCAAGGGCCCCGATTTCGAATCCCCCACAGAGAGTAAATAAAAATTTTTTAAAATAAAATAAAACGAGAAAGCAAAGCTAACTTCGTTTGCCGAAGTTTTTAATACACTTGAAAAAGTTCGCTTTAACGGTTAGCGATTTCGACCAAACTTTGCAGATCAGCTTAAAAACATATAATATTAAAAAATGATTCCTTCTATGCGTTGCAAACTTCTAGGTAAAAAAAAAACACTTTTCAAGTGTATAAATATGATTAATTCGAACAAATGTTTCAGAACCAAAATTGGTGGGTGAAGGTAGTGGGGTAGCCTCTTCTGTTCTGGGATGGATGATGATAAGGTCAAGTAGATTGATAGTATTCCACCCTACTATTCTACATTTTAGTAATAGCTGTCGAATTACTAATTGAATGCTAAAATTACTGTGAACGCCATAAGAAAAGTACTTACTGTGAACATTGGTAAATATTACTAATTTTGTGGGTTGGTGCATTTTTAAACGAGATTTTCGGTTAGATTTACTACAGCAATAGTAAAGCAATTTACGTAAAGGTTTACGAGAAAGTAACTATAAAATTTGGTTAATTTTAACTACTTTGTTGGTTGGCATTTCTATCGGTTGAATTTACCCACAAATTTCTTTGTGTGTATAAACAACTTTTGCATTCTACAACAAAAGAGCTGGATGCCTTTATAGTACCGTATTAAAAACTTGTCAGTCCTATCATCAGTGATCTATGTATTTATGTTCTTAAAGAAGATGATATTAGCCGAGCCTTTAACCTTTACCTTAACCTTTGAGTTTGGTTCGTGGACCGATTGTTACCCTTGGAATTAATATGGGCTTAGATAGCCATGTTAGATCACTATTTGCTCTATATACCCGGATATGGCACAGTTGTGGATAAAATGAATATACCCATGCAGACGTTAAACAAAATGTTCCGAATTCCCCTTATGAATCTTCTTTGTAAATCTATTTTATTCATTCGAAAATGTAAACTACCAACTTTTTGTCTATATATATATTGTCGTACGTACATATATATCCATGGGTACAGGTACCACAGCGTAAAATTCATTCAGTCAAGCACATCGCATAGTTCTCTGATTCATATATAAATTGTACAAACATCTAAATGTTGTTCGGTCCACAGTGGCTAGCAGCTGATTGAATTGTGTTGGCCAGCAACAACAAAAACATGCCAATTTGATGATACTGCAACAAATGTGTTGTCTAAAAATATTATTTATAAAATTTATGAAAAATACATATATTTTTATGGCCAAGTGGTGCGGTGTGCGGTATGCGGGCCAGCAGCCAGTACAGTGGGGCACCACCTTTTAAGGATGCGCCAGCAACGGAGGCAAATGTCGACGACAGCTTGACGCTGGCGGCGTGCGCGCTTGTTCGGATTTTGACAAGCAGCCGCAACGGCAACGCCGCAGTGCATTCCACGGCATATTGCAAATTTGTATTTTTAAATCGAATAATGTGCCAAAAAAGAAATATTATTAAATTTATTTTAGAGAATCTTTTTAACACATAAAAGTTGCGCCTGAGCTTAAGCATAGTACTTGATCACAATCCACTCCAGCACAAAGACGCCACAGGCTATTAACAAGAGCCCACTGGAAAAGGCAAATGCACCCTGGAACTGTGCCAATTTCAGGGCCTTGAAGGGATCCTCGCGCACACGATTGATCTCCTCATGTATCATGCGTACCATGTCCAGATCACGAGCCCATTTTTGCATATGACCCGACTCAATGATGTGCTGGATTATCCGATTGATTTGATGCAACAGATGGA
Organism: Lordiphosa magnipectinata; assembly: GCA_037044535.1. Classification (NCBI taxonomy): domain Eukaryota; kingdom Metazoa; phylum Arthropoda; class Insecta; order Diptera; family Drosophilidae; genus Lordiphosa; species Lordiphosa magnipectinata. The sequence continues at coordinate 392,367 of JBAMBO010001629.1, forward strand.
ATTTCTTTGGCAGCAGCATGTTAACCAGATAAACATACAACGATTCCCGACGATCAAAGCAATAGAGACCATCGCGTTGAATGTGCGGATTATAAAAAGAATGCTGTCGCGAGACGGCCACGGCGATATGCTCATTCTCCACGGCTTGGTTGAGGCAGTCCACAATATTGTAGCACATCTGGAACTTTTCGCGAATGTACTTGAACATCTGTTTTGCGCGACAAGGAAGCATTAAAACTAATTAGGGCAAATCGAATAATCACCTACTTCACCCTGTTTGCTCAAATGGCGAACATGCTCCGAGCTTCCCATTATTATCATACGATTTAAGTAGATCTCCTCCAGCGTATGAATCTGATACGAGCTGCTGGGTGTGGTCAGGGTGCTTATCAAAAAACTCTGATAGGTATTGCTGAAGAAGAAGGCCATGAGAAAGGAGGCGGCAAATAGTTGTCTCAGCACCAACGTGAAATTCTGGGCGGGAATAGCTTGATTTAAGAGTATACCCAACATGCGTATAAAAATGGCTAAATAGTTATTCAGACTGCGCAGGCGAAATCCTGAAACACGTTGAGCCATGAGCACGGCCAGCGAACAGGTGACAATGAAGATCAAAACCAGAAACCAAGTGTGGGTATCAAAGCTGGCCAGGAAGTTAAAGAAGCCATGTTTGCGCTTGGCCTTGGCCACACACCAAGTAAGATCATCCTGAAGGTAAGGTATGGAACTGGAAACAAACTGACTGATACTGGGGTCCTCGTCGATGCCGCCCACAATTAGCTCGATTTCGCTGAAAGAAAAGATGAAGTTCTTGATTCAGCATACTCAAACAAATAAGAAAGTCGGTCAAGCCCGACTGTAATATACTCTGTACCCCCCCCCCCCCAAAAATTTGGATATATCCGATCAATTTAAGATCGAAGGCACACAATGTGGCAAAGAAGCCAAAAAGTGTGTCAAGTGCTGCCCATCGCCGTTGCATCCGGTGCTACCCAGCATAATTGTTTGTATTCCTTATAACTCGGCAATCGTTAATCCGATCTTCATCATTTAAATTGCGGGGGCGGGAGCGGTTGTGGCAAAAACCGAAAATAAGCTTGATCTGCCTGCAAGCATAAGAAATATATGTTATTTACAATCTCTGAGATCGGTTTGTTTATACAAGAAGATACTTTATATGGTTGGAAATGATTCCTTCTTCCTTTTGCATACTTTGGCACAAGATTAATATAATCTTTGTCCCTTTGGTACAGAAAAACCGAGTGGCGGAGTTCTAGATCGATCGGGATAGAATTTTTACCGTTTTGCACATAAAATTTCAACCTTTTTTGCTCATATATGTACTTAAATTAAGCAAGGCTTGAAACCTGTAAAATTTTGGTGAAGGTTCGGACCGGAGGTTCGAATCCGTGGTAAAGTCTAAGGTTCGGTTCGCGGACCGGTTCCTGTACTAATCGAACCTAAGGTTTTGTTTCAAATCTGCGTTCATAGACTGTTAAATAGTTGAACGATTTTTGCCCCAACATTCGGTCAAAATTTAGAAATATGTTTAATCAGGAAAACCTGTCCAGATTACCAAGCTATGTTTATGAGTTGTCAAGTCGACTAGACCACATTCCTTATTGTTATCATTCACAGTTGTTCCAAAAAGTCTTTAAAAAGTGCCTGATCCTTGAATTTTGGAAGCCTCATCTTCTACGTACATACCCAGCCAGCATTTTATCAAATTTCTGATCACATTTTGAGTCCTCTGTCTGATTAAAATAGTCATAAATGAGAATCTTCTTAAAAAGTCGTTATCAGTTTTGACTCTATTTCGAGTCATATTTCCAATCATTTGCGAGTCTTTTTCTAGTCGTATTTCAATAAATCACGTTTTAAGCATATCCTTAAATCATTTCAGAATCTTCTTTAAGTCGGACATGAATTTAATATCTTTAATCTTCAAAAGAGCTTAAAAAGAACTCATCAGGGCGATTCTTGTTACAATGATCTTCCAAATGCATTTGCTTTCCCCTTTTGCGAGTATACTTCTACTATCTTTATACGGATTGGATTTCTAAAAAGCATTTTTAATTATCAACTGATGCGATTCTGAATTTTACTATAAAATAGTTTTTCGGTCATAATATTGAGAAAACTAGAAAAGATCTTAATAAATTGACTTAAATGATTGTTTGAACCGAACCTTTTTTTTATACAGGGGCTCGGTTCGGGTTCAGGTTCGGGGGCTCAAATATTTGAAGGGTTCGGTTCATGGTCCGGTTCTAGGAACCCGGAAAACTCGAACCGAACCGATTCTTGGGGGTTCAGTTCAGGACCAGTTTGCAGCCTCGAAATGAAGTACGGAACATTTGGAATCAAAAACGACTGTTAATGTTATTAAAATGAGAGCAAAATAATATCACATCGGTCTTTGGCTATTTCATTTCTTTTGTATTTTTAATCCTTTTTTGATTAATACTGAGTCATTTTTATACCCGTTACTCGTAGAGTAAAAGGGTATACTAAAGTCGTGCAAATGTATGTAACAGCCAGAAGGAATCATTTCCGACCATATAAAGTATATATATTCTTGATCAGCATCAACAGCCGATTCGATATAGCCATGTCCGTCTGTCCGTCTGTCCGTCCGTCTGTATGAACACCTAGATCTCAGAGACTAGAAGAGCTAGAGCAACCAAATTTGAAATGTAGACTCCTATTGTCTGCACGCAGATCAAGTTTATTTTAAATTTTTGCCACGCCCCCTCACGCCCCCGCAATTTGGAAAAAACGTCATATCTCCTACAGTTTTGATGATAGATGGTTCGTACTTTCTAGAGATATCTAGTACTCAAAATTATTTATCGATTTGCTGAAGGAATAATAAAGATCGGATGAACGATACTCAAGTTATGAGCAAAAAACGGTCAGTTAACGCCCACCACCCACCCCACCCATAACCTAAGCATTGCGTTCAGCAGCAATCTTAGTGAGAGAGAGAGAGAGAGAGAGAGAGAGAGAGAGAGAGAGAGAGAGAGAGACTTAGAGAGCGCACTGCGTTGTGCGTTGTGTGTTAACTGGCCGTTTGACTCGTGACCAAATTCGAGCTGCGACATTAAGGGTGCAGAGTATGTAATAGTCGGGCTTGACCGACTTTTTTAAAAGTTTTGTTGTCTGATCTGTTTATCGTGATGAATTTGGAGTCATTTATGTTGGATTTAGTAATTGACAAATGTCTATTAATATCTGGCGGATAATAAATAGCCGAGTTAAAAAATGTTGCATACTTTTCGGCTGACCCACCTCAGGCATACAGGAAGGCTATTAAACATTTGTTTCCATGAGTAACGGGTATATCGAAGTCGGTTAGAGCCGACTTTAACTTACGCTCTCGTTTCAAGAAGAAATTGGGAACAGCTTTAGAATTTTACGGGCTAAAACTAAGAACAATTTTTATTTTTATGAACTTTTGTTTGGTTTGAAAATTGTTGGGGTTGACTTAAGAACTTGTTAGACTTCAATGAAGAATATTTTGCATCTATTTTAAGAGTAAATCGGGTTGTACTTAAGACCACTTCAACCTAAGCACAGAGAAAACAAAATTGGCTGCACGGCGCGTGTAGAAACGTCAAAGCTAAACGCAAAATGTAGAATTCAGAAAGCTACACGCGACGTGCAGAATTCCTACACGTAACGTGCAGGATTTGAATATCTAAACGCCTCGTGTTGAAAAGCTAAATGCTGCGTGGGCAAATGCAAAATCTACACGACTAAGAAAATCAGCTTATTTCCAAATAACTTCTGCATTTTTCATGCAGCAATCTGAATACCACACGAACGTGTAGGTTTTCTACACGTGACGTACACGTGACGTGTGGATATTGAAATTCTACACGCGCGTGTGTAAATTCTAAACGAAAAATGTAGGTCTAAATCAGTACTGAATTCTTACATATTTCGTTTAGAAAACTGATCTCCACACGCGACGTTTCAACACGTGGCGTGTAGCTTTTTTCTGCACAAACGTTTAGAATTACAAATGCTAAATGCTACATGTTGTAAATCTACACGAAGCGTGTGCAAATTTCATTCCCCTATATAAATGATGAGACCACTGAATTAGAACTTAAGAATTACAAACACGCAAAAATTGGTGTATGTCTTCAACACAATATAAGTAACAATACTCAATACTCAATATAAGTAACACATCTAGTCTTGCCTCACAGGCGCTGCGTAGCTCATTATGCGGTATGCTAACATTTTTCACCAAATTTAAAATTGCTGCGCACAATTTTATAGCCTATTTCCACCAAAGAAATGAAGCTTCATTTCTTGAAATGACAAGAAATGAAGAAAATTATATCATTTCTTCCATACAAATTGTTGTTGCATTTTGCCCTTCATTTCCTTCATTTCTCAAAAATGATGGCATTCCCCACGAAGGAATTTGGTATTTTTTTTAAAAGTACTCGCTACTCTCTGGAAATAGAAAGTGTCATCACCAATAAACTATTGATTTGAATTTAAAAATAAAGCGCAATTTTGTTAATAATATAATTTAGTCAAAATAAGTTGTGTATTTAGCTTTCTGCTGATTATTCAGGGCGTTAACAATGCGTTCGCCCAGGGTAATTGCTTTCTTGCCGGGTATGTCTTTTTTGGGTAAATATTGCAAAAACTCCCCGTGAGTTTGAAAGTGGCGCCTGTTGTTTAAATCAAACCATTCAGCCGTTTTTGTCAACGTGGCATTGCGAATATCAAAATGATGAAGATTTGTCAATCGAAACAGCATCATTTTCAGAAATGAAAATGATAAGAAATGAAGCCAGTGGAAATAGGCTATTAATCGGTTGTATGCTAATTTTCCAACACTGTTCCCATAAATTTATTTCACTTCATCAATGAAGTAGTGAGTTTGCAATAACAAGTGCAACAATGTCGAGTCATAGAAGAACTAACATAGAAGCACACTTTGCTGCGTCGACAACTTTTCACTCAGATATTTGTCAGCTGTTCGCTGTCATTTTGGCTCTTTGAGTTATTTTTTGACTCTGACTTTTTTTTAACTATGTCCGTCTCCCTCTAACCACCGTGTTTTCCTACGTCGATAGTAATTTTGAGTAACAGATTTTGTTATCTCTATGAAGTGTCTCCTTGTCACAATGGAGTTAACATCACTCAAAAAAGAGAGGCGTTTCAAAGTTTTCTTCTATGTTAGTTCTTCTGTAGTAGAGTCATATTCTAAAAGCTAAGCAAAAAATTTAAACTTTGAATGACTAAAAAACAAACAATAATCAAAAGTTGCTTGCTGCGAAATATAAAGTAAGCGTCACCACCTTTCCAACAAAGCAAGGCTTAGAACCTGAGGTCGCTCCCACGGGTAAGGCTCGAGACGAACCGAATTGGCCCTGGCTCGATTCACCAAGATCGACGCACTGCATGCGGAAGAGAAACATCACGACACGCGAGGAAGACGACTCCAAATTCAAGTATTAAGATAAACCCCACAGAGAAGCTTCAATAAAGAAGCCAAGATTCAGGAACAGCGAAGTGTCTATTTATTTGGGCTGGTGAACGATTTCAGCAAGCAAAGGAACCAAGTGTCCCAGAATAATATCTGTGGCAGAATCTGGCAACGGCGAGCTACATCCGTACCACGAAAAGAGGGCGTTACAGTGCATACATTACCTAAATGTCATTAAAATATACAGCCATGCACCCATTTACGCTTTCGCAAAAATTTTGCGATTTTAAGTCCAAATTTGTTTCCAAAACTGGTTTTAAATCGCAAAAGTTTTGCGAAAGTAAAAATGGGTGCTTGGCTGATAATGAACATAATTCACTGAATTGCTTATATGCTCATTTTTTGCTTTCAACCGATAGATCGCTAATATTCTAAAATTTTGCTGCATTTTAACTTTTGCAGATAAGCTATATTCCCTGTAGTTCGAAATGTACTTAATATATCCCGAGACATTTTTAAACCAATTAAGTATATACTTGAAATAGGAATTTTGTACTTGAATAAAGTATTTTCGTACTTACCGTACTATTGACACCATTTGTACTTGATTCAAGTACAAAGTTATTGGTTTTTTCTGAGTCGATAATGATACATTCAACTTTTACGAAAAGTTTTTCTTAGAGTTATTGAGTGTCCCAGCACACACACAGTACTGTGTATTGACTTTCGAGTACTGAGTATCGAGTACTCGGTATCGTATCCTGAGTATCGCGTATATACTGAGTTTCGAGTAACGTGTATCGAGTACTGAGTTTCGAGCACTGAGTATCGATTACTGAGTGCTAAGTCCAGTACTGAGTATCGAATACAGAGTATAGAGTTCTGAAAACCGAGTACTAAGTATCGCGTATGGAGTATCGAGTATAGAATAATACAATACAAATTTACTTCTTCTGCATTTTTCGTACGTCTGCTCCCCAATTGTACTTCAATTATCTTACCCATCCATCAGTTGCTGAAACAGATAATACAAGTTGTTATTCTCCGTCTGTAAGTCAATGTGTATATGCAGAAGCTGCGCTATGGTCTGCACCATTTGGTATTCAATGCCGCGTAAATGTGCCTTGCCACGCGACACGTCATCACCTGAAGCGTCAGCTGGGTCCGAGCCTGAATCGGCGTAACCATCGTCCACGTCGGCATAGCTGGAATTATCATTACTAGACAACTCATCATCATTTTCCACGCTGTAATAGTAATCATTGGTATTTGGGGTCTCGTCATTGTGATAGATGTACGGCTCCCAGGGTCGAAAGGCGCCAATAAAAGGGCATCCGCTTAGATCTCGAGGAAATTTATCTTCAAATTTAGCTCGACAGAACTCCTCCACTATGGCTACATGTGGTGTTGGTAGGCTGGTGCCATTGAATGATTTAGATATATTTTTCTCATGATCTTCAAAGAATCTCATGTTAAGATTCGAGTCAAAGCTGGAATCTTCCAGATCTTTCTCATCACTCTCAACGGTTTCCTGATTGTCTTCCTCTTCCTCTTCCTCTTCATTTTCATATTCACAGGCGTCCAGTAACTCCACCGCTATTACACGATTGCCACAATTATTATCAGGATGATAGGGAAACACCGACTTGCCATAGTAAAAATTGTTCTCCTCACTCTGTCCGATCACATTGACATTGTAGATTTTCTTATTCATAAATGTCATAAGCAGCTCCACCATTAGATCGGTCATCTCCTCGTCTGTCTCCTCCACCGATGCCAAATAGACCACAAACTGGGCCAATGGATTCCAATTAAGCATTGATTTCCAATTGTCAAATATCTCATCCAAATCTTCGTCCTCAAGATTCTCCACAATTAGGAAATAACATTGAGGTTTCTCATACATGATAAATTTATTGTGTGCTGGTTTCGTTTTTGGATCGGTCATCAGAATGGTCCAGGGATAGTCCTCAGAAAGCTGGATCTCACGCAGCAGTTGCTGCTGCAGTCCGGCCAATTGTTGATTGAGATTCACGCAGAGGATATTACCTGAAAGAGCACCTCCCGAGTTAAAGTATTTGTGTAATAAAGCCAGAATGCAGGCTGTCTGGGATTTATCTTCAGTGGGCACTTTCATAAGGCTTACACCGAAGCCATCTTGACCCAAAGTGGTTAGGGTCAGCTGATGGAACAGCAAGGCCGTTAGACACAACGAAATGGAGCAAGCACCCGTTAACATTGTTAACTCAAGTGTGGACATGCAAACGACAACTGACTGGACCACGCCTTAGACCACGCCCTGACCACGCACTCCACACATCTCTGGGGAACCTTTCGGGCATGCTTATTATATTCCAATTATGCTAATTTTCAATCTTTGATTTGGCCCCTTGGCAATGTACATACTTTTGTATGTCATGCATGAAATACTTTTGTTGGCTTGTTTACTCTTTGGCATGGGCTAGAGTTGACTTTGGATTTGTTGCGGTCAGACCGTCAACAGCAATGAGGGCCCATTTTAATTGTGTCAATTTTGTATACCCTTGCAGAGGGTACTAAAAATATTATAGTCGCAGTGTTGATATAGCAGTGTTTATTTCTACATAAATTCTACGTCTTTCCTACCTTAACATTTTTGACACGCCCCCTCATGTCACCGCAATAAAAATTGTTGAAAAACTCCTACAATTTGTATCACCTTCTTGCAAATATTTTCGTCTATTCTTTTCTTTTAGCCGTCTGCTAACATAATGTTTATATATTAACATTAATGTTAATGTGCTAAGTTAATTAACCAACAAAAAGGCATTTAAACGTTTCTTCCCCTGAGTAACGAGTATATTGAAGTCGGACAGGGACGATTTTAATTTACGTTCTCGTTTTGTTTGACGATATCCGATTCTTCGATTTTATATATATTTTTTTTAACGATTTAACAGAATAAATTGTACGTTGATTTAATTGGACGCTCTTATCTGATTCTAAATGTCTCCTGTTCTGGTTTATTCAAATCGACTCATCATATATGTCTATAACTTTTTATACACTTGAAAAGTGTATTATAAATTTGTCCCAGAAGTTTGCAACGCTTAGAAGGAATCATCTCCGACCACATAAAGTATATTTATTGTTGGTTTTTCAATCGCTATACTGACAAACTCCAGTTATAAAATGGCTAAGCGTCGAATGTTGTAGAATGATGGCATTCTTGTAGAAAGAAATGAGCATAAGTATTGTTACTTAAAGGATATATTTAATTAAAGACACTAAAAATGATACAAAAACTTTGCCAAAATTTTGAGTTTCGCCTAATTGTACATAAAAATATAAATTTAATATGTATTTAAAAAAAAAAAACGAGAAGGCCAAGCTAACTTCGTCTGTGCCGAAGTTTTTATACCCTTGCAAATGCTGTTTTTGAAATGACAGAGCTTAAGAACGCTTACATAAAAATCAAAAACTTTTGTAACTAAAATCCATTTTCCGTCAGATGAACATCTGATTTCGACCAAATTTCGCAAAACATATCAAATTAACAATCGCCAAGTTTAAGAACGATAAAATTGAAAACAAAAAAGTTTTTCTCACTAAAACTCATTTTCCGATCGATAAGTCCTATGGCAGCATCAAGATATAGTCATCCGACTTCGACCAAATTTTTCAAATTAGTTTGAAAGCGTTTAATATTAATAATCACCGACCTTAAAACCGATTTACTTGAAAACAAAAAAATTTTTTTCACTAAGACCCATTTTCCGACCGATCGGTCCTATGGCAGCTATAAGATATGGTCATCCGATTTTGACCAAAGCTTGCAAATCTGTTTGAAAGCATATAATATTAATAATGACCGTGTTTGGGAACGCTAACATTAAGCACAAAAAAAGTTTTTCTCACTAAGACCCATTTTTTGACCGATGGTTCCTATGTCAGCAATAAGATATAGTCATCCGATCCGGTCGGTTCCGACATATTAGCAGCGTGCAATAAAAGAAGACTCCATGCAAAATTTCAGCTCGATAGCTTTAAATCTGAGAGACTAGATTGTGTAGAAACAGACGGACAGACAGACAGACGGATAGACAGACAGACAGACGGACAGACAGACGGACAGACAGACGGACGGACAAAGCTCAATCGCCTCAGCTCGTCGCCCTGATCAAGAATATATATAGTTTATGGGGTCGGAAATGAATATTTCTATGCGTTGCAAACTTCTGGGCAAAATTATAATACCCTTTGCAAGAGTATAAAAACTTTAATCTTCAGAACAAAGCGGCAGGGTTCGGAATTGCACATTGCTCGCTGCTCGTAAGTGCAGCTGCTGCTCGCTGCTCACGAGCAGATAGCAGCTGCTCGCGAGCAGGGACCCTCTGCTCGTGAGCAGGGATGTGTTGCTCGCGAGCAGAGTGCAGTTGCTCGCGAGCAGCGAGCAGCACTTGCTCGTGCAGGTGCCACCTGCTCGCTGCGTAAAGGAGTTGTTGTTGTTCATATTTGCATATGCAAAAAAATTTGTAGAGAATTTATGACATTAAAACGTTTACGTCTGCGTAATTGAATGACACTTGTCTTATTGCAGGTTTAATGCATTATCAACAATAATTACAAATCATAGATGTAACTTGTCTAAGAAAACCATTCAAGATTTGCTAATTGCAAAGTTAATTATGACATTATAAAACAATCCAAATGTAAATATTGAATAAAAACATTTCAAAAATAAATTTTATTTCTTGGATATATCAATAATCTCAATTGCCTCTGCTGCGAAAAATGTGCTGCTACCAATACTCGGTGCCTCAAAAAAAACTGCTCATACAGGAGTCGGGATATCCGAACAATGACCGGTACCGTAATAAAACATACAGCCCAATTTGGACCACTTTCCACCCAGTTACAGCTTACGTAACATATTAAAATTATACCTGTGTTAAGTTACAGGTTTCGGCAATCAGCCTTTGTCATAAAAATGATTTACCTATTTGTAGACAATTTACCCTTGGATTAACCAAAATACAATCAGTACCTGCAATAAGACAAGTCTCATTTAATTACGCAGACGTAAATGTTTAACGTCATAAATTCTCTTCAACCTTTTTTGCACATGCAAATATGAACAACAACAACCCCTTTTACGCAGCGAGCAGCGTGCAGTTGCTCACGAGCAGCCGCACCCTGCTCACGAGCAGCGGCTACCTGCTCGCGAGCAATGGGTCGCTGCTCACGAGCAGCAGCTGCACGCTGCTCGCGGACTACCGCTCGCTGCTCAGAGCGGGAGTCAAAAAGAGTCAGTGCAGGCTGCTCGCGAGCGAGCAATTCCGACCCCTGCAAAGCGGTCTAAATTCCACCACAATCATACCCAAATTCAAAAGTTTTCTCAAAATCACATCTCAGTATATGTTTACTTTGATGTGAACGATATTGAAGTAAAAAAGCAAGTGTATAAAATCGTCGATGAACCGTTGTTAACTTTCCGCTGTTTTTGATCTACAATCTCCCGAAAACCGCACACACAACCCCACAAGCGAAACTTGTTGAAGACAAACCTGGCTGCTTAACATTCAAGCCACGTTAACTGTCGCAGAAATCGAAACAGCGGGAACAAATTTCAATACAAGGCCTGACATTTTCAAGTAATAAATAACCCAAACAGCAAAAAATAATGTATAAAAAAATTTAAATTTAATGAATACTAAAAACTTGTGAGCATTTTGCTCCAATTTTTTTGTTGCAACATTTTTGATAAACGCACTTTTCGCATGGGCCTGGACCAGGCAATTGCACAATTTGCATAAACCTGCACACTGAATGCTTGCGTAAATTCAACATATATGTGCAGTAATACAATTTTATTTCTTTAATCGATATTAGTTTCTATGTTTTTCATTTTAACATATTTTTCACATTTCAAGCCAAACGGCAATGATTAATTTCCAAATATTTGCAACTAATTCAGTTAGCATTGAATGGTAAAAGTGCAGCAAGTTGGTTAACAGATTTGATCATGAACTACAAAATATGCTAAATAATTTTGTTTTGTTCTCTAACACACAGCGTGTTAACATAGCGTTGGTGTTTCATGGCAGAATGCAACATTTTATCTCAAGCGATATAAATTTAAGTCTTATTTTATGCCACTGTGTCATTGATTCCAAATTCTATTATCAATTGAATATATTAACCTCTTTTGTCGTTGAATATTTAATTATGAACAGTCCGCAAAAATCCATGCAAAAATCACTTGTTTAGTCGGTATGATAATTTTGTTTTAGTATCGAGAGTATGTATTAATTTTTAAGGGTGTTTTCTCAAATATGCAGGCATGTCGTCAACTTATTGTCCACCGCTACCTATAGATTTTTGTATTTTTCAGTCAACATTCAAGTATTCAGTGTCCACTGAGGCAGTCGATAAATTGACCCATTTGATAGATGCAATTTTTTCATACACAAGTAAGTTGTATGCAAAAGAAGTTTGAATCTATTAAACACAGTGACTGGTGATTTCAAATGGCATCAATAACGCTACACAGAAATGCCAATACATTTCTTAACATGAGTGCTGGAGCGTTGCTCAAAAAATTATTCTACTCTTGCAGAGGGTATGTTAAAATTGTACAGATGTTTGTAACGCATAGAAGTAAGCAGAGATTAAAACCCAAGCGAATAACGATTAGGGTTACGAGGTACTGCTTTGGCCTATCGCTTTTTTCCGATTACGGTTTAATTACGGTAGTGGGATATGGGTTACGGTACGAGTTACGGTTATTAACCTCATTCTGTATCGGGTTTCGGTTACGGTTACGGTTATTGGTATAAATTAGCACTTTGACCAATTATGGAGACAAAAGCGGCTCCATTTGGAATCGCATTTATTCGCAAAAACTACTAAATGCTTTGGAAATTTTCTGACGCAATGTAATATTAGCATAAAGGCAAACAAACCAAAACAAATGTGCCAGAAACATTTTTCTCTCACAAATATATAAATTAGGGTTTTTAAAGCAAAAATGGAAATTTAGAGATGGCCTCTTAACGTATTCCTTTTGTATTATAGATAATACAATTTCAAATAAATAAATATGTTTAAGTTTTGATGGTCGCGACGGGGCTACTAAGTTTAAACTAAAAATTACCCATTCTCCTTAAGCTACATCGAATTTGATAAAAATATTTGCCAATTTTGAACAAAAATGCTTGAAAAAGAAAAAACTCTGACTTAAAGAAAAACAGGTAACTAAAACCCACATAAGTATAAAAATGATGGAAGGCACGCCATTAATGTTTGTAATAAAAAACTTAAAACGGTTTCCCTATTCAAACAAGCCCTGCTAGAATTCCTTTATTTATTCGGCTCTAGCCCCGTGCTACAAGATGATACTTATTTTTAACGCACTAGTCACAACGATAAATTACAGAAATAAACAAAAAAAATTATTATTATTTATAACTAACAATATTCTTTTACATACTACATGCGTAAATTACACTGTGACACATTTTTGAACTCAAAAAAGTTGATAGCTTTGAGACAAAAAAATTCTGAAAGGGTTGGATGGTAGTATAAAAACACTGTCTTGGTTTGGTCTGATTAGCTGTCGTTTTCTTTTTATTGCACTTTGAACTTTTCAGTTTCGGAGTAGGACCAACGATTCCATATCTCGTAAAGTATTTTGAATTTTGCTGTAAAATCTTTAACAAAGTTGTTGCTCTTGGCTTGGCCTACAAATCATTTCAATGTAACAAATCACAAAAATTACTTCTTCGTACCCAAAATTACTCAATACTCAAATGTTGCGCAAAAAAGCCAAGTTTTGACCACATTTCAACAGTTTTTCAACTTCACCTTGAAACCCGTTTCAAATTTTGATAAGTAATACAGCATAAAGTTGTAGCTTAGACCAAAATAAACAAACCGTTAGAACGAACCAACTTCATTTAGTTACTCCTTCATATAGTTATAGGCCCACAAGCACGTACAACTGTCATAAAAACTCGAAAAATCTAAAATTTTCAATAAAATAGTGAAATAACTAAATTTATTTAATTGCAGTTTTTAAGTTATGTTTTCTTACTATTTTCTTGATTTAATACAAAACAATCGAAATTTTTTACTGTGTCAGCCAATTGGTACCAAAAATTGCCATTTTTCGAGTTTTGGTTCCAATTCTACATGCTTAAGGGCCCGTAACTATTCGAAGGATCAATCGAATGAAGTTCGTATGTTCCAATCGTTGGTTTATTTAAGTCCAAGCTACGTTTTTTGCTTAGTCAAATTCGTTACAGTTTTCAAGACAAAGTTGAAAAACAGTACAAAATGAGGGGATAACATGATGATTTTGAGACATTTTTGTAATTTTGAGTATAAAGATGTGACTTTTTTGACTTGCTACTTAAGAATGTTTTGTAAGCTTAGCCAAGAGCAACAACTTCCTCTAAGACGTCAAAAGCGTAATTCCAAATAGTTTACGAGATATGGAGTTGCGAATCCCAATCAGAAGCTGAAAACTTCGAAGTGCAATAAATAGAAAACGGCAGCTAACCAGACCAAACCCAGTGAATCTACCATCATACCCTTTCAGAATTTTGTGGTCTCGACTCTATCAACTTTTATGTGTTGCACAGTGTTATCACTAATACATAGATTTGATTTATTAATTTATAATTTTTTTTTTCCCCCTGAGAAGCTATTTAGTTTTTTAAAAATTCTTTTAATTTACCATTAAATTGAGTTTCGTTTCGTATAGTTTTTATGTCATTAGGTAAATTAATCCATGTTTTGATTGCAGGCTTAAAAAATTGTCGTTCAGAGCAAGACAGCTTTGTCCGTGGACAGATTAGGTTGTATGTTCTGGCTGAGGTAGCGAATTTAAGTTTGTAATAAAGATAGTCAGGCTCTTTCGAAGTGAGTATTTTATGTAAAAACAAAACAAAACAGTTCTATAGTCTATCCACTTTTTAAGGCTTAGATCAAATATCGTATTCGCCAATTGCGTTATTGAATCAGACCTTCTTCGGTTGAATATGAATCGAGCAATCGAGTTAAAGGTAACATTGAGTTTTCTTATATCAGCAACACTGCAGTGGCCAAAAATTTCTATACCATAGAATAGAGAAGGAATTAGATACGGTTTTGCTATGAGTAATCTGATGTGAACAGGTAAAAATTTGACATATAGAAAGTTGCCTTAGTAGCCCAAAGGTTTGTCCCGTTGCCTTAGATATTATATATGCCCAGATTAGTAGTATGATCAACATATTCATTTTTAGTTCCATTTATCTGGAGTTGGCTCAGCTGTTTCGATTTGGTAGGATTTAAGCTTAGTCCATTTTGCTTGGCCCACTTATCTATTTTGTTTAGCTCATCATTACAATCAATAATACACTCATTAATTTCTACCAACGGGCGACTAACATATATCTGTACATCGTCAGCATACATATGGACACTACATTTGGAAAGATACTTGATACACAGATACTTGGGGAACGCCACGTGTTAGAAGCTTGAATTGGGAAATAGATGAGCCAGAGACAACTGCTTGGGATCGATTTGCTATGATGATTTTACCAGTTTTATCGCAGTTTCCGAGAAATTATAAATATTGCTCAGCTTGGTACAAAGAATATCGTGATTGACAGTATCAAAAGCTTTACTGTGATCGAGAAGTGTTAAAAATTTAAATTTTACTGTCATCCAACTGTCAACGAATCTCCTCAACAATATTTATTAAGACTGTTGTACAGCTACGCTTTTTTATCGCTAAACGATGTTTAGAAACTAGCAAAAACAGCCAAGATAAAAGCAGTGCGTGGCGAGCAGTGGCATTTCCAAAAAAAGGTCAACTGAGGCCAAAAATATAAAAGTGCTTAAAAACACTATGTGCTATCAAATTTTTATGGGGAATCTCACATTTATTCATAACCCATTTCAAAATATTCGGTTTTACTGCCGCGCTAGAACAATTTTTCTAATTTGAACATTAATATTGCATATTTTTTTTGATAATCTATAGGCACTTATAGATTTCTTTTGCTATCTAAATTCTTTCTGAGGGTACAAATGGTCAAAAAAGAATGCACAAGAAACCATGAAATACAATGTGATTGCAATAAACTTTCAGTTTTACCTTCGCATTATATTGCAAATCACATAAATATAATGATGGAAAAATTATCACGTTCGACATGTCACGAATCGACAGAATTAAATATTTATTTCAAAAAAAAAGTGCAGAAAATTACCCAATTAAATTAAATACATTTTAAAGAACTATTCATTCATAAGATATTAAAACTATTTGGGCTTATTTATTGTGTCAGGTAAACTTTGTCTTTATATAGCTGCACCCGAAAACAACTTCTGTTTTTGTCACGCTCAAGTCGCTTCCCATTATTTTGCCATTATTTTTAAAACCGAATTTTACTTGATATACGCTTTAGCAGTAATTAAAGTGCTTGCTAAGAGCTATATTAAAAAGGAAAAATCGAACTGAAAATTTGTTTTATTTTGACTTTTTTTTTAAATTTTTAATGTGTACTATGGTCACGTTCGACATAATAGAAATGCCTATATATTATATACTTTATAGGGTCGGAGAAGCTTCCTTCTGGCTGTTACATACATTTGCACAGCTTCGTGATCCCCTTTTCCCATTTTTAATGGGAACAGGGTATAAAAAGGATTCAAAAAGAGATGTCTCTAATTACACAGCTTGACAAAATCCAACTTTTTGAAACATCCGGCATTAGACACTTAAATTCTGATACAAGGGACCTCTGTAAGCATCATTTCATACCCAGTTTTTTACTCATAAGATTAAGTACACAATTTTGGAGCAGCTGCTGGTTTTACCCTAAATCAGGCATGCCCAAAAGCAGCATACGGCAGAGCACTCACCAATACTCACAAAGACAGGCACCAATACCAATAAGGAAACAATTTCAAAACAAACACAAAATCACATTAAATTGTTGTTGGTCAGTTTGCTTGCGCGCGCAAACACCAATCAAAGAAGAGAACAAAACCGGATTTTGTTCTACGCGACGCATACACACGAAATCGTTTGCATGTGTGTCGTTTTGTATACCTCTCGCCCTGCTTGTATACGATCATTGATTTCCTATTTTCGGTGCAAAATGGCTACAAGTGCCGTAGGTAGAACTGAAAACGCAGTGAGGTCTGTTTTTAGGTCTGGTTTATGGCCAATATGAATTCGTATGTGGCCGTTTAGTCCGTGGCCACGTGTGCTGCCTCTTAACTTTTCAAAATGCTGATATGAAACATATGGAAAACATTAAGTCATCACGCATTGAGACGCCAGAATAAAGCCCTTGATTAGGAGTGGTGTTTGACTCTTAATTTCAGTTTTCTGAGCATCTAAATTATATCCTTTTCAAAGACTATTCAATGCTTGGCTTCGTAAGCGCAATTCTAAACAGTTCAATGATCCGGCAAAGTATGTACTCTACCTTAGTTTGTTCCAGGCTTGAATATGCTTATCTGGAATCCTTCGCTGCCGTTGACGTGCACAGGCTAGAGAGACTGCAGAAACGATTTCTCAAAATTTACACTTGCAATTTACATTTTGCGGAGCCTTTGCCATCGTAAATATTTGGATAGATGTCGCCTCATGCAAATTTCTACCCCTGAGGATAGGAGGACAATTGCGTCCTTAATATTAATTATACTATACAGTTTAGAAAAATTCCTTCAATGTTCCGACCAGATCTTTAAGTGCCATGTCCCATTTTGAGTGGGGACTCAAAGGATCAATTATGCCCTTCCTCGTCTTCCAGTTGGCATGCGGTTCTACTTTAGGAGCGACAATGTTACTGCTAATCAATTGTTTATGGTCTTCTTCTCGTAGTTTAATTGTTACTTTTAGTTTTAACAATTATTGTAGTAGCCAGTTAAGATAACACATTCCTACAAAATTCCAACTTTGTGATGTGCAGGCCTGTTGCTTTGAAATAATGATAAGTTAATGTTCACTGATTCCAAAACTGGTTTCGGATTAGCTTCATCAGCTCTTGTTTTCATGATATGGTGGAAAATCGAAAACGTTGAGTTTTTGACACTCTAGGATTTATGGAGGCCACTCTAGGCATAAATATTTGGATTTATGAGCTATTTTGGACAGAGCACATATCAATGAATCTTTAAAAATCAATAGCGCCATATAAGTACAGCAGAAAGTGTCCTAATTGGCCTCTAAAGTCAAACTTCTCTCGTTTGATGGCAATTTTTTTATAGAAATAAATCATCCCTTTTAAGCTAGCGCGGTTATTGGATTAATATTTGAGCTATTTGAGCAGAAAGCCAAACGTATGATCTAATTATGTGATTTATATGGCATTTAAATCAGTTTATTTGGCAAAGTTATAGCCTGTTTAAGAATTATTTCACTTTATGTGAGGAAAACTAGGTTCCCACTGAAAATTTGCATGGGAACTGTGAAAAGACTACTTGATTCAACATAGAATTTATCATCTACATCTAATTTCTAGTTTCCTCCCATAAATAAAATGCCAAATATGCTGATAAAAATGCAAAAAGAATCTCATTATTAAATCATTTGTTAGGTTCTAGATCATTTGTGGTTGTTTCAATAGAAATGCGACAGCCACAGTAGCTAAGAGTTGTTAATTTATTTTGAGAAAATTGCAATAAAACTAGAATTGTCTGACTTTAGTTACCAATTTAGACACTTTCTGCTACACTTTATGGCGCCTTTGATTTTTTAAAGATGCATTAAAATGTACCCTGCCGTAAATAGCTCATAAATCCAAAAATTTATGGCAAGTCTGGGAGTGCCAAAAATTTAACAAATACGTTTTTGCGCTATATCTTGGAAACAAGAGCTGATAGAACAAAACCAATGATGCAGTTTTGATCAATGCAATCGACATTAACATAATCAGATCGCAATAGGCGTGCACCAGAAACATTGTTATGTTGTGTTATTGGTTGTCGAAATACACAAAATAAATAAAAAATATAAAAAAAAACTCTGCTCACGACCTCGCCGATCCAAGGAAACCATCTGCACTGGCCTTTTTGCTTGCTGAATTCTTTGATGGGTTCTTTACTGTGAGTTAAGCCACTGTTAAGCGAGTGCTTGATAGTCGGATGCGCTATGATGCAGCCATCCGTGTTCAGTACTCGATGTACTGAGTTCGAGTCTCAGCGAAGGTAAAGTAAAAACCGACAAGGCCAAGCTAACTTCGTCTATGCCGAAGTTTTTATACCCTTGCAAACGTTGTTTTTGAAATGTCGTTTACATAAAAATCAACAATTTTTCTAACTAAAACCCATTTTCTGACAGATAAGCATCTGATTTTAACCAAATTTCGAGAATCTTTATCAAAACATATCAAATTAACAATCGCCGAGTTTAAGAACCATAAAATTGAAAACAAAAAAAAAATTGTTTTACTAAGACTCATTTTCCGACCGATCGGTCCTATGGCAGCTATAAGATTTAGTCATGCGATCTGGAACAAAATTTGCAAATCTGTTTAAAAGCATTTAATATTAATAATGACCGAGTTTGAGGACGCTAACGTTGAAAACAAAAAAGTTTTTCCCACTAAGACCCATTTTTCGACCGATCGGTCCTATGGCAGCTATAAGATATAGTCATCCGATCTGGTGGGTTCCCACATATTAGCAGCATACAGTAAAAAGAAGACTCTGTGCAAAATTTTAGCTCAATAGCTTTAAAACTGAGAGACTAGCTTGCGTAGAAACAGACAGACGGACAGACAGACAGACGGACGGACGGACAAAGCTCAATCGACTCAGCTCGTCGCCCTGATCAAGCATATATATTGTTTATGGGGTCGCAAAATAATAGTTCTATGCGTTGCAAACTTCTGGGCAAAATTATAATACCCTTTGCAAGGGTATTAAAAATATTCGGGTGTGCCACTGAAATCACTAGAGATTTATGTATAAACGGTTGTATTTCAAATTAAAGCTGCTTGCATTAATATGTAAAGTGACACCAAAATGAGCGGTTGCTAGATCATATGCCGAAAGTAAAGTGGACTGAAAAGGACTGTTCAAAGCCAAGTAGATTTGAGCAGTCGTTCCCAAATCGCTCAAGTTGAACCTCTGATCTAGCAACCGCAGATTTAGTAATTTCTGTGGCAATATACTTTTTATACTCTGTACCGAAGGTACATAGAGTATATTAAGTTTGTGCAAAAGTATGTAACAGGGAGAAGGAATCATTTCCGACCCTATAAAGTATATATATTCTTGATCAGCATCAACAGCCGAGTCGATATAGCCGTCTGTCTGTATGTTCTTCCGTCCGTATGAACGAAGAGATCTCAGAGATGGTAAGAGATAGAGGTTTGACATGTATGGGACATATATTTCTTATACTTGCAGGCAGATCAAGTTTATTTTCAATTTTTCCACGCCCCCTCGGGCCCCCGCAATTTGGAAAAAACGTCATATCTCCTACAGTTTTGATGATAGATGATTCGTACTTTCTAGAGATATCTAGTACTCAAAATTATTTATCGATTTGCTGAAGGAATGATAAAGATCGGATGAACGATACTCAAGCTATGAGCAAAAAACGGTCAGTTAACAAAAACCACCCACTCCACCCATAACCTAAGCATTGCGTTCAGCAGAAGCAATCTTAGAGAGAGAGAGACGAGAGAGAGAGAGAGAGAGAGAGAGAGAGAGAGAGAGAGAGACTTAGAGAGCGCACTGCGTTGTGTGTTAACTGGCCGATTGACTCGTGACCAAATGCAAGCTGCGACATTAAGGGTGCAGAGTATGTTATAGTCGGGCTTGACCGACTTTCTTTCTTGTTTTTACATATTCATTGAAATTTACGAATTGCTTTCCTTGAAAAATAGAAAAAAACACACTTGTACTGTTAATTCTTTTTGCCACAGCATTGTAGAAACTGACGATTACCAATTAATAAAGTGTTAGTCATAAGAAATTGCTATTACAATTAATCAATTGTTAACTGCGATACGCGCGATTAACAATTATTTAAATGTTAATTTATTAGTTGTCAATTAATAAAAATTTGCTCAACAATGCTTGGAGATAATAAATAAAGCTAAAAATCAGTCATAAATACTTTGGAATCATAAACAATTTTCTAGGAAATATTCAGTGTCAATGGAAAAAAATAGGGGAAAGTTAACTTCGGCTCGACCGAAGGTTCTATACCCTTGTAGCTTGTTAAATTTATATAAATTAAGTTTTGTGGAAACCGATAATATTCATAACTGGAAAGCTTAAGGACGCTACCATTGAAAACAAAAAAGTTTTTCTCACTAGAAATACTTTTCAACCGATCGTTCCTATGGCAACCATATGCTATAGTCATCCGATTTGAATCAGACTTGGCAGAATTCTGTGGTATCATATAGTATTGATCAGTAACAAATTTGAGATAGCATTGAAAACAAAAAAGTTTTTCCTACTAAGACTTTTTCTCTGAACTAACTTTTGTAGCTATACTATATAGTTGTCCGATTTTCATTAAACTTGATGGAGTTATGTAAAATCATAGCAAACTGATAAATACGAGGTTTGGGGGCGTTTGCATTGAAAACAAACAAGTTTTTCTCACGAAAACTAGTTTTTTGACCGATCGTTCCTATCGCAGCTATATGCTATAGTCATCCTATTCGGCCGGTTCTGACAAATGTGCAGCGTATTTGTACCAAAAGGCTTCGTGCAAAGTTTGGTTAAGATAACTTTTATACTGACGGAGGAGATAGCATAGAAACATACGGACGGACAGTCGGACGGACATGGCTATATGAACTCAGCTCGTCATGCTGATCAAGAATATATATACTTTATGTGGTCGGAGATGCTTCCTTCTATGCGTTACAAACGTCTGGATAATTTTAATATACCCTCAAAAAGGGTATAACAAGTAAGAAAGACGGTCAAGCCAGACTATAATATACTCTGTATCCCCAAAGTTGTGTATATCTGATCAATTTAAGTTAAAAGTGGCAAAGCACCCATAAAAAGTGTAAAGTACTGCCCATTGGCGTTGTGTCTAGTGCAACCCATCATAATTGTTTGTAGGCCATTCCAATCGTGTTCCTAGTTCGAATCCCCTGCTTTCGTAGTGTTTGATACATGAGACATGATAGTTTTGTAGTCCTGCTGTTTGTTATGTTTCAAATGTGAATAGCATGTCAAATTCATAGAAGAATCAAGATGAAATGCAGGCCTGCTAGATTGTCATGTCTAAAACTCTGTGAAGGCAGCCTACGTAAAAATGCTTA
Source organism: Lordiphosa magnipectinata (assembly GCA_037044535.1). Lineage (NCBI taxonomy): Eukaryota > Metazoa > Arthropoda > Insecta > Diptera > Drosophilidae > Lordiphosa > Lordiphosa magnipectinata. The sequence continues at coordinate 414,105 of JBAMBO010001629.1, forward strand.
AAATAAAATAAAAATATTGGTTTAATTCGTTTTTTTTTTTCAGAACAGAAATTGGTGGGTGAGGGGGATCACTGGGATGATGTTAAGCTCAAAATAATTAAACTCCAGTAGTATGGTAACGTGACAGCTACAGTTGAGCAACAACTGTCAAAATACTATTTTTATGGTAAAACTACAGTAGTGTACACAGTAAGAAAAGTTACTTACTGTAAACTTCGGTAAATATTACAAGCTTTGTGGGTTGGCGCATTTCTAAAAGATATTTTTGGTTGGATTTACTATAGCAAAAGATTACTTTACGTAAAAGTTTATTGTAAAATTTGGTTTATCTTTGTGGGTTGGCGCATTTCGGTTAAATTTACCCACAGATTTTTTTTTTGTGTAGAACACCAAATATCTATTTTTAACATTTTTGAGAAAAGTTTAAAAGAAATAGAATTCTATATTGAACCGGAAAAATGTGCATATTCATTTAACCAATTGCAAAGTTAAAGTTGAAAAATGGTAACGGTCAGTTAAGTGTATTGGTTGAGCATTCTTGCTTTTTTTCTTTTTTAATTTAAAATTCAATATCGAAAACCAACTTGCATGTCCACTGCACTTCACTCCACTTCAGACCACTCCAAGTGTGGCCACAGGCGTCAAAGTCAGAAACTGCTCTTTTAACATGGAGCTGGCCTTCAGCAAGAGAATAGAAATATCTGTATGAGTACCAGTGTGTGGATTGATTTATTGTGCCACAGTTAATAATAACTTACCGACCGCAGTGACTAAGTGCATATGTATTTTACATGTATATTGTCTGTGTGTATACTAATATTGAAGGATATTTATAATCTGGAAGGTATTGCAATCAACTCAAACTGAAAGTACAATGAAACCACAAATCTTTGTCGCTGTGGCATAGTGGGAAACCGGCTGCTGGCACACCTTTTGCGGAGGTGGAGCCTTCTAATTGGTTTAATGGTTATGGAAAGCAAAAAGCAACCACTTTAGAAACCCATTAGGGGCGTTTAAGAGGCCGCATGGATCCGATATTAGTTAATTGATGTTTGAAACCACATGCGTTTGAATGCAAAGGTACGTAATAAATTCAACAAAAACACGCTAACAAAATGCCTCAAATGTTTACTCCGTCAACACTTTGAAGCTGTTAATGAAATTGTCAACAAGTCACAATTCAAACAAAAACTTAAATACCGAAAATGGGTGGTCAACTCACGCCTGCATTGAGGCTTGAGATTTAATTGAATTAATTTATAGAGGAACCGAATGCGAAAAATGAAGCAATTGCCCGCTGACGATGACAAAGCATGTGGAGAATGCCCAGAGAGATCATTTCGTAATGGCAACGACCACAGCACAGTCAAAGGTATATCAGATACTTCACATTTAAAAGCCAACCGAGACGTTGCGGCTATTAATCTTCAAATGTGTGAAGTTCGCGCTTGCACTGGTTTTGTTTCCCTATAAATTGGTAACTTTCGAAAGAGCAAAACGGCTAATGAGCATCTGCAGGGCGTTGTTGTGAAAGGAAAAACAGAGCCCTGTGGCTATGTGCCCACCACCTACGTGTTCCAGCTCATATTTCGTAATGGTCAAGTGCAGAAAGCATGCGACAATATGAGTTCGACTTTCAAGCCATAAGATTATGCAATTGGCTATATCAGCAGCGATGGGAAAGGTATTTAAAGGTATCGTTCATGCTTATGTAAGAAAATACTCAAAGATATAGAGGAGAGAGAAAAAATCGGACAGCCATTGCGATAATGTTGTGATATTTTGTACAAATAATATTGAAATTATATTATTGTTATTATTGTTAAATTCTGTATTATTGGTTGGGTGTGGCGCACCAGTAGTATGTATGACTGCTGGTACGGGTTGTGTGTGGGTTCAATCCCGCCTCGAACCATCTAATAAAAAGATTTTTTTCTTTCCTTAGAAAATAACTTTTACAAATCCGGTCACCTTCACCAGCTATTGGCGCCAGCTGTGAAGGTAACCAGCCATGAAAAATCAAAATTCTCAAACTTTGCCGTTCGGATTCGGCGCTAAACACACGCCAAGAGATTGAGAAAAGCTTGGCCTGGCCCTCTTTGGTGCTGTTGATCCAAGTTTACATTACATTATTGTTAACAATGACTGATTAGTCACTAAATTATGAAGGGAATTAAGATTTACTGTTGATCTTGAATCCCAAATATGTGGAAGTGTTACAGATAAAGCATGCAACTTCTGTAAAGCATATAAAGAGTACAGTTTTGAAGGCACAAACGTAAAATCAGAGTTTTTAGAAGAATCTGATTTAAAGGTAATAGAGCTGATTTGAAAAGCTGATTTTGAAATTACTTTTCCAAAGCACTTTTGATGCGGACATCACACACTTGGAACTTATTTGTCACGAAAGATGCTAAACAGGCTCCACTAAACACATCATTCAAGCGGCTGTGCAATTCTTCATTAGCAACACCAACGGCAATTTGGAATGCTGTTAGCAGATCCACAGTAGCAGTAATAAAATAGCTCCTTGCGCCACAAAATGGAACAGTTTTCATGACAGTATACAACGTATGTTGGAACTAAACACCAAATTTAAAAAGTGTTTGTGCAACTTTAAAAATCACCATTATTTACAAATACAGAAATTGATTTTTTGCATGAATTGAATAATGTGACTGACAAACAGATCTCAGAGATGGTAATAGATAGAGTTTTAACATCTATGGGACATATGCTTCCTATACTTGCAGGCAGATCAAGTTTATTTTGGAAAATACATTATAACTCCCACAGTTTTGTAGCTAGATGGTTCCTATCTTCTAGAGATTTTTAGTGATCAAGATTACTTATCGAAATCATGCAGATCAAATGAACGATAGTCGTGTTGAAAGGAAAACAAATAATTACACAAGGCAACAAAATTAGACTTTTTCCAGTATGTTGAAGGGTTGGTTTTGATTCTAGATGCTTTCCTGTGCTGAACTCGAATCTGTTTTCAAAAATGATTTTTAATTAATAATAATTAATTTTAATTAATTTGAGCTTAAAGTTGCAAAAAGAGCCTATTTTGACTCTTTTCAGACGCGTTTTGTAGGCAAACTATGCTTTTGTTTTGACTTTTTTGATAATATCGTAAATACCTGTTTCTCAACTTTAAAATAAGCTATCCCAAACATTTCTAAGATTTTTTTCAACGAAGATATTCAATTTTTAGTAATTGTATCCGTTTTCACAAAAAATCGATTATATTGTTGCTGCCTCAAATGATCCTTACTCGAGATTGAATTAAATTCGGAGTTCGACTGTCAAAGCGAAAGAGCGAAAAGGAACCGAGAGCAAGTTCGAAACTGAGAGAGAAAAGCTCTCTCGTGCTAAGGGGTACACACCCATCGGCGCAGAGCTCAACGTGTTCTGCCGAAAGTAAGCATTACGCCTGACGAAAAAGTAATGCAATACAACCGCTGCTTTTTGTTAGAGGGATAGTAATCGGAAACAAACTGAAACAACTAATCGTGCCAAACACGAGCCGATGTCTATTTCGTTCGCTTATGTGCTTTCCCCCCTTCTATTTTCTCAATTTGTATTTGTATGCAAAACAAATGTGTAAATGTAGCAGTGTCACTTGAATTTGGCTTAGTTGTTAATTAATTTTAGTGTACATACATATAATTGACGGGAAAACAAACTCGCAAATTTGAAAACTCAATTGGCAAAAGTGATGGAGGCTCAAAACACGATTATGCAGAGTCAACAAAAAATTAAAAAATGCCAAATTAATATATTAGCCATCCTTAAAAAGCTGACGGAAAAGAACATGCCCCTGATAACGACGTATTTCTCATTTGTAGTCTGGACAATTTAAAGCATTGTAAAAATATACATTTTATTTATCAAGAAATAACAAATAAAACCATTTAAAATAAACTAATATAAAAACCATTGCATTACTACATCATTACCCACTCATACAGGCTGTAATGCACGTGCAAAATCAACCCATATACTTCTCTATCAATAATACATTGCATCGTAAAACAAGTACTTTACCCACCCGTATACTTTTCCATCTTTAGTAAATTGAATCGTATTACAAGTGCTTTCCGACTGAGTATACGATTCCTAAATTGTGTGTTGAATTGTAAACGGACTGCGAACATTCTGCATTACAATTTTAAAAAAAATATACGCATTCGTAATGGGATCCCGATGGCAGTTCGGCTCTGGCATACTTGTTTTACTAGTAATGCAGGATGTGCGCACCCTGTTTACAAAGCGGCCATGCATACGGCAAAGTAATGCAGATTGTATCCAATTATTTCCTTCATACTGAAGGTAAAGTAATCTAGGAGTAATCGATTTTGTAATGGCAATTTGCGCCGATGGGCACATATACACAAATTTTTCTGAGAGCTTAAGAGTTATGGCCCAGGAAACAATTTTTATCGCAGAAGATACGAATGCGATTCAACCAGTATGTATCGCTTTACTCTAGCGATATCGCATAGTAATCGCATTCTCATCTCCCTTCGGGAAGAAGTGTGCCACTCTGCGACATTTCTGGGAGATAAGAAAACGTCTCTTCTCAGGGAATGGAAAGCGTTTCATTCTGTGGATCAGAAAAAGTGTCTTCTAAGGGATTCAAAATCGATTCTTCCTGGAGATAAGAAAAAGTATATTCTCGAGATAGTAAATCGTTTCTTCCTGAAGATATGAATGAGCCTATTATGTGTAAGGATACTATTTTTTATTTTTATTATTCCGAAAAACAACAAATTAAACAAACTTATATATATTTTTTATTAAAAATTTTTACTTACTTATTTTGCGAGAACTCGAACGACGCCTTGTGTAAAGCAACGCATCTAATGTGTTACTTGTATTGAATAAGATGTACTTGTATTGAAATCATACACCAATTTTCGCTTGCATGTAATTTTCAAGAACGAATTCCTTACTCAGCCCATATAAATAGTGAAACTGAAATTTGCGACGAGAATCGAATTTATGTCTTTAAGGAGATTTTTTAGCGATATATCGCCAATTTACCGATTGGATGAAAAAAAAGCGATACCACATATCGCTTATTTATCACTTGTATGTTAAGAATGCGATACCTTATGTATTTTGTTTGTGTAAATCACCAAACTATCAGCAAACTCTCCCCTCAAACTATAGCCAAATTTTCTTTTCGACGTGAGAGATAGGAAACACGACAAAATGTTTGCAGGGTGGTGGTTGTGGTTTTTTGTTCTAGCCGATGCCTTGGAATTCCCTACCAGTTATAGCACTTCCAGCATGAGAGTGTAGCTGCTGAATTGCAGTTGATGGATCATGTTTTTGAAGAAACTTCAATAGCTACCAGCCTCCATTGTTGTTTATGTCCTGTTTTTACAGTTGTATGCAAACTAATGACCTTGAGCCGGCTAGAACTTGCTGATTTGATAATCAAAAAGGTCGCTAAAAAAAAGTAGCATGTAGTTCTTGTGAGATACTTATTTGAGGTCAAAATGAGTTCCAGCATAGAGCTCGCTCAATCTTATTCGTTTTTGATGCAGTCCTTTTTGGGGTTGAATATAGTTAGAGTATCGAGTTCTATTTAATCTCGGTTATTCTTGCACCAAGCCGACTTCGAGATCAAATTAACTACGAATATAAGCTTAAATCAATATCTGACCTTCTTGATCTGACTTACATTGGATCCAACTGAGGGATCAAATTGAGCTCGAATAACAAGATAAAATCAATCCCGTGAATTCCGGGATTACAAAATCCGTACTCAAATCAATCCTTCTCGTACTTGGTTTGAGAAAATTCAGGCTTGACTGATTTCTGACATCGTTTGGGATTGATTTTATCCCGGATATCTCGGATTTTTTTTCCAACTTGAAAAAGCAAGGAAATTACCGAATCTATGGATAGATGCATTGCTTTTTTCGCAACGTTTTTCGGCCTGAACCCCCCTTTAAGTCGGTGGGGCAGGAGTTGGTCTGCTATTGTCGCTGGGCCACTTGAGCGTTAAGCTTTGATCGTCAATTCCGTTGTATGGTCTTTCTTTCTAGCTAAGTAAATAACTTTAGGTACTCCCCAACACTGCACATCACTGACAATGTCCAACGACCTTGAGGTGGCCGAAGGTCGTGCTTAGAACCGGTACAGGCTATAAATCTAGTAAATAGATCATAAATTGGCACTTGCGTTGAACACCCGCCAAAAATAGATATACAAAACTATAATTAAAAGAGCAAAAGGCCGGCAAACGATAACAACAAAAGTGAATGTTCAGTGCTTGGGTTTGGCTAAACGGAATTTACATTTCCGAACTGGATAAATTAATAATACCAGTGTAATTAGGGCAATTGTGAGATGAGAGCCAGAAGATTTATATATGCGCTCCCTCCCCTGTCCCCCTCCACATGTCATAGTCCACATGAATTCACCAAATACGTTGAAGCAGTTGTTGCCCTGTCAACTTAGCTAATTTTGGCCACAAACCAGTTTCAATGTGGTTGCAGTCGGCTTTTTTGCATAACCCCTTTTCACGTTTTAATTTTTTGGGTTAACTATTTAATCGAACATTTTCGGAGAACCTTTAAGGAGTTTCAATTAAACTGAAACCCGAACTCGATTTTGTGTTTACTTTCTATTTTTGTTTGTTTTGGTTTTATTTTAATTTATTTTCGGCCAAGTTGCTTGATATAATCCAAATCTAGCTCCATGCTGGGCTTTCGCCTTCCAGACTCCAATACTCCAGGCGCTCGGGACTGGGCCAGTTAAATGCAAATCTATTTCCATGTTATGAAATGCAATTCCAGTTCAGTTGGCCAACTATCAACTCGTCTTGTACAGGCTAAGCACTTACACCTGTTTCGCTAGCTGAGCTGCAACTTAGCTTGAGGTTACATCAATTAACCAAATATAAATGTAAAACGTGCCTTTTAATTAATAAATTACGTTTTATATTACAACAGATTATTCATATTTGATTATAATTGATCAATTTCACTGGCCGTGCTGACATTTAACAAATTGGTAAAATAATCAAAGCACCTGAAAATATTTATTTAAATTTAGAAATTTGCATTAAATAAATATTATTCGAGGACTTTTTTTGTTATGAAAATCTATGCAAAACACTTTTGCTTGTGTTTGAAATTTCTATGCACTTTTCTCACGGAAACAAGTGGGCTTCAGTGAACCTTCGAATAAATTTTGTCGAAGTGATTCCATGCCAAAATTCTTAATACTTTAAGGGTATTAATCTTAATCAGCCCTGACTACCAAATATCTTAATATCTCAGCTTGTGTGCTTTTAATTTTAGCACAAGAAAAAAGAATCTACAGTTCAACTCCGAATACGATCGCCAAAGGTTGAAAAGCTTTTTAATAACTTCATACTGCACAGTTGGCGCTAATAGATGGTTTTTGATTTTCATTAGATGTAATGAATTTGATCCCACCAAACCCCGGCCTCCCTCGGTGTAGTTGCGCGCTATAACCACACAATGGGAGCCAAAAATGTTCTGAGGGTTTTATTTCAAATGTGAAGCTATTAACTATGGAAGAGTGTAGATACGATTAAATTGAAAACCAAATTTTTTTTGTCACTTTTCATTAGCAATTTACGATGTTCTGGATAAGTAATATGGCTTCCTCACTGAAGCACATTTTCAAAAAAGTTTTCGTCATCTGTAAAAATGCAGTTTCCTGTCCTCATTGTGCTGCTTTAGCATTTTGCATCTTAACAATTAATAAAATGGCTGGCAACAAAGATAGCAAATGAAACATAGACATTAAATTTTTATTTATTTCGCTGCTAGAAACCAATAAATTAATTTTGGTAAGAGTTTAAAGTTCATACAAATTAAATTCTTTTTTGTAAATGTTAAAAATATTGCGGGGTCCACTCAAACAATTGACGATTTCTGACCAGAGGTGCAGCAAATGGCTTGTGGCCTCTTCAGTCAAATTGCAACTTCTTTGGCAGTTTCTACTTTCTGTAATTCATTTAGGGTATTCACCAGCTCTTGTAAAAGCGTAAATTAAAAACGCGTAAACTCCAAAAGTTTAGGACACAACAACAAAACACATAGGAAAAAAATTACCAACTTTTTGTTGCCCTGGGGTATGTTTATAAAATCGCTCGTAAAAGTGTAAAAGTGGAAAAACTTGACGTGTTCAAAGTATCGGCTAAAAGTACTTAGTATCGTACTTATCTGATATATTAATTTAGATACCTGTTTTAATGTGTAGTCTTTGGCTAAGTGGATAGGATTGTCGCCTTGAATTTTTTGATATTCCGGCTCGAATCCCGGTAAAGAATGGGGAGTCAATAATTTTTATTTTTTTATTAAAAAAGCCCAAAACTATGGCCGATTTCAGAAAAGATGCCAATCACAAACGATAATAAAAAAAACAAAAAGTAAGCTCCTTGGTTCGAACACACGTCTTACCGTCTACGAGTTATGCATGCACAGCTTTACGCCACTGAGGCGTCTGAAATTAGTTGTAAATAGTAAGTATTGAGTCTCAATAAATAGCTAAATTCACAGACTGTCAAAAACAGCTGATTTACGCCAAAAATTACGAGGGTAAACAGAAGGGGTGCTCAATAGCTGCGTCGCGTAAATTTACACAATGGTGAATACCCTAATTGTGTTATTATTGAAATTATTTATAAGTTAATTACACTAGGCAGCAAAGTCCAGCATATTGAAGGGTTGGTGGTGATTCTAGATGATTTTCGTGTGCTGAACACGAATCTGTTTTCAGAAATGGTCTATTTAGTAATAAGAGCTTAAAGTTTCAAAAAGTGCCTACTTTGACACTTTTCAGACGCGTTTTGTAGCGAACCTATACTTTTGTTTTGACTTTTTTTGATATTATCGTAAACTACTATTTCTTAAATTTAAAATAAACTATCCCAAACAATTGTACGATTTTTTTAAGCGAAGATATACCATTTTGAAAACATAGTCTCGATAATAATAAAAAACCAAAACTGTCAACTGCACAAAAGTATGCCTTACAGAAACAGTACAACCAGCTAGTAATATACATAGAATTTCAATGAAAATTTTCAACAAAACCCATTGCATACATTGGGCAGCAACAATATATGGCGTGTCTGTGAAGTCGGATAAAATTACTAAAAATGGTACAACTTCATTGGAAAAAATCGTAGAATTGCTTGGGATAGTTTATTTCAAAGTTAAGGAGTAGTTCTTTCTGATATATAAGAAAGTAAAAACAGAAGTATAGGTTATCCACAAAACGCATGTAAAAAGAGTCCCATAAGGCATTTTTTGTATCTTTAAGATCAAACTTCTGAAAACAGATTCGTGTTCTGCACACGAAAATCATCTAGAATCACTATCGACCCTTCAATATAGTGGAAAAAGTGTAATTTTGTTGCCTTGTGTTATAAACATTAATTATTTGCAAACTCTACCATTTGGCGAGCTCTTAAGAAATGATGACGAGTAATTCAAATACATTTTCTCAAAATGCACTTTTTTGGCATCTCAAGTGCCCGTATAAAATGTACATTCTGACCAAAATGTGAAAATGTAAAATGCAATTGTAGTGAGGACAGTACATAAAACAAGTTAAAAAAAAGTAAATTTAAAAAAACTGTCAAACTGTCAAAAGACTGTGCAAGACCACAAATTTCGTTTTGATCGGCCCAATGAGGTTGACTTTGATTGAAATCAAAAATGGTAAGTCCCGAAACCGGTTGGATTAAAAAAAAGACCTTATTCATTATTGGAGTTAACTAATAAAGCTTTCACACATAGTTAACGATCTGTTACGAATAAAACATACATACTTGTGCCAGCGCTTTTTCCAGCACTTCCTTAGGCCGTCCTTTAATGCGGTACGCAAGCGATGCATTAGTTTAGGACATATCCTGCTCCCACAATACACCATGCCATTGTAATTAAGGAAAATAGCAAGCAAAAAAAAACTTCACTGTTGAACAATCGTCCTATTTCGCTTTTGGCTCTTTAGGCCGATTCTAGTGGAATGAGTGTGCTTGAAACATACTTGAAAAGTCTTAATATGAAACAAACGCAGTAAACAGGAACATTCATCCATAATGAAGACGTCATATCAGAGTTCAAGGAGCTTCTTCAGCCTAGCATCAATAGCCACTTAAGAACCCTAAGTCCAGTCCAATCCACCTTGTCAAAAAGAGACCGATGATTGGCGGATCTACACTCGCACAGCACATATGTGCGTTCCACAGCATCGACGACAGCTACACTCGCATGGCGCACATGTCCAATCCACTGCATCGATTACATTAGCCACTGACATACAGCATCACTTGTCCAGTCAACACGACGACAAAAGTCTTTACGTCAACACATCCATTGGATGTTCGAGTTTACGAAAAAAAAAACTTCAGTCAAACATTTCAACAACATATGGATCCCACGTTCATGCGCAACAACCAGGCAAGCAACCACGTTTCTTCCAAACACTGGAACCATGCACAACAAATCATAGAGATGCAAGCCCAATTGGGAGAGCGACTTGTCGCTCTCAGCCATCGCAACCTAACCTAACCTAAGACAGCATTCAGCGTCGACTTCCCTGATAACCAGTCGACTCTACGCATCGCTTAAGAGGGGAAGTGGATGTGGCGGTTCCAGTTCATCCCGCTCCAATAATAGATCCAGTTCACCTGACTAGTTCACACATCACTAACACGATATAAAACTATCTCAATTATTGTACATCTCCAACTCTTAATCACACTCAACTCTTGGCATTCTGTGTATTCATTCGTACTGATAAGACGCTACTTGAATTAACAAATTAAATCTTAACTGTGTTTATATTAAATAAACAAAGTGGCCTAAACCATCACACCCATTTGGCAACCCAGCAAGTCAGCGCGGCGGCAGCGAACTTTCTTTTGGTTCTAACTTGAGTATTGTTCATCCGATCTTTCTTATTCTTTCGGCAAATCGATAAATAATCTTGATTACTTAATGTCTCTAGACGGTACAAATCATCTTTAAAACGGTGGGAAAATTGAAAATAAACTTGAACTGCCTGCAAGTATAAGAAATATACAAGTAGAACCTCAATCTCTTACCATCTGTGAGATCTCTTCGTTCATACGGACGCACAGTGATCGAAATGACCAATTTAGCGAAACGAAATTAATATCTTCCAAAGTAAGTGAGATAGTCGCAATCTGTTTTTTTTTTTCTTAAAGGTAGGAATAAAATCAATGCAAAAAATTTTAAAAAAAAGTTTTTAATGCAATTTGTTATTTTTAAATTTAAAACCAAAAAAAACTTTTTTTTTAATATTAAAAAGATTGCCTGAAGTTTTTTAAAGTTGGAATAAAAGAAATAAAAATAAAAAAAAAAATATTTAATAACATAAGTATAAGTTTAAATTTTTTTATTTTTTCGGTAGGTACACTTACATTTTGCGCCAAATCTCGAGTCAGAAACTTTAGATGGAGTCAAGCAAGGTATGAACCGACAGGTTATTGAATTTCCAATAATCGCGCAAAACATTGTATTTGAATCGGTAAAGTAGTTTGAATACAAACTGCAAAAAAAAAATAATTTTTTTCAAATAAAACCGCTCGAAATTTTTTTTCTAAACATCTAGAAAAATATTAAAAAATGGAACAAAATTATTATTTATTTTTCTTCTTAAGAATCGCACTTTTTCGAAGAAAACAAGGTATAAATAAAGAAAATCTATGGATAAACACCGAATTAATATTTGATGATAGCAATACATCATAGCTTGGAAGAATATCGGCGATTTGAACAAGCCCATTGGTAAAATCTCGCAATTATTTACAGATTTCAATATGTTCCAGCTTACTTCAGGTTTTGTTATATAAAACTGTATCAAAAAATAGTTTTCCAAACCAAAAAAATTCTTTGTGGGGATACCCTCGTTGAGCCAAACTAAAAAAAGCTTTGGTTTTGATGCTGACACTGCGCCTAAAAAGACCAACAAATGCAAGGGTAGCTCGTATTGGCAAGTGATATTGGAAATTGTAAAACAATATGGACTCACACTGACAAAAAAAAGTTAAAGGCGACTTGGACATTTGTGAACATTTTAAGTTTTGCTCCACGAAAGACAGGTGTAGGCTACTGAGTTCAGGTTGTTAATACGTGTTACTTTCACTACGTCTTACAAGTAACACATATATATTCAGGTCACTTACACTGATTTTTTCCTTAATACATACCTTTATATTAATATATAACAGAGATGGGCATGCACACATATCGTCACACTTTTCACACGCATACAAGCACAATTTGCGTGCGCCCCATTCGTGTTCTATAAATAGCTTTCAATGCTTATAGCGTACGTGTGATTTTGTGCAGTCGGCCCTATGCACACGCAGGCAGCGCGCTGCCTCGTGTGCATTGGAACGTCGTGACGCGCCCATCTCTGATATATAACCAAGCTTTTTGTAAAACAACGAGAACTTTATATTTCACACTGCAAAAATGCGGGAATTAATTGAAAAGCACTTGCCAAAACATATGTTGTGTTTGATAGCTCAAAGCTGTTCAGATATATTATATATCAGAATGCTTTGAGATAAACTTTTATAAGTCGACAAATAAACAAAAAATTAACGCTTTTTCAAACTTGAAAAATTGAATTTCGACGCGCTAGAATGGCCGTTTCTTCCACTGTGGGACGGACAGATATCCTGTTCATACATAAAATAAATATCATGATAAATGCGCTTCAAAGTATGCTATGAAAATTAATAATAAAAATGGAGAAAAAATTGTATTTATATTTGAATTATCGCTAATTAATTTTGAATTCATTTATCTGCTCCTACAATCAAAGTGCATGTACTGTGTGGAAAATGTATGACCTATCCAGTGATCTATGAGTGCAAATATACAAATGATCTATCCAGTGCAAATATACAAATTTTTAAGAAATAAAGTTATCGAACTTTGAACGGTGTGTATCATGATATTTTTTGTATGTATAAACAGGGTAAGACATGGCTATACCGACTAGGCTGTATTCCTTCTCCCTGTTACATAGTTTTGCACTGTGTACCTTTGGTACAGAGTATAAAAAATACAGTTAAATGATTCGAAAATTTGATTAGAATAGTTCGATTTTATCAAACATATTGATTGTAAGAACAGCTCGGAATAAATTTCAAATCAAATCCTTAGGGCAAATTTAAAATAAATTTTTAGTGCGCTTTGGTTCAATACCCGCTATCGCAACATATTGTACTTATGTAGTATATGTAAGCACTAAACAAGATCTTTTTGCCAAGAATTTGAACAAATTTGTTTATAAAATATTTTGTATGAATTCCAAAATTTGGAAATAAATCCTCACAAACCAGTTAAATCCACGGAAATTAACTTCCGATTTCCTTATGGGTATTTAATTATCGCATCGGGGATCGAAATTACTTACACCTTTTTTGTCTTATCAACCCTACAAATGGAAGCCTTAGTGCCATTTACCCGTGAACGCAAATTTGTTTCTTAAGCAAATGCATCTGTAATAACTCTGTATTCCCCATAAATATTCATTTACTTTTAAATTGGTTACTCGTGCTTACATTACATTTTTAAGTCAACATCATTCGCACTTAGAACTGGATTTTGAAATTTAAAATTTATAAATTCCAGCATGTGGGAGTACATTGGTCTTTGCATTGACAAACGACAGAGGTTATAAATACTAAAACTGTTTACCACGAAATATAATTTATAGGAGTACATTGGACTTTCCGCTTAAAAATGCACATAATATGTGTGTTAGCATGCAAATAAATATTTATGCGTCGATAGTGATAATGAACTTGTAAAAACCAATTCCCATAACAAACAACAGTTAATTTACTTGCCGCAAAGCAATTTGCTAAGTTAAATGCAAATGTGCGGAAGACATGCCGCCAGCTGCCAAAGTTTATGTTCAAGTAACAGCCGCAATGATTTTTCACGCCGTCCAATGGAGCGTATGAGTAATAATTGCTATAAATCTGAATGTATAAGAGAATTGTGGTGGCGACGGGAGCCTTTTCACGCCGTTTAATTTTAACGTATTCACAAAGCACTCTTATAAAATTCGGTGCGCCTGCAAAACGAGGCGCAGTCGCAAAACAGCAACCGCAGTGCTTGGACGTGTCGCGATCAACCAACCAACAATAACAACCACAGCAAGCAGCCGAAAGTGTCTCAAAGTAAGCTAATGCCAGATGAAAACAACATGGGCAAGCAAATTGGCTGGTTCGCCTGCATTGGCAACGAAAACAAAAAATAACGAAACCAAAAATCAAAAGACTTAAGCAACGAACCCGAATGCGCCTGCCAGTTAAGCACGTCGCGAAGTGCGGTTTCCAACGGTTGAAGTGCAAATTGCTATACATTTAGTTAACTGTTCGGCTGCACTATCGAGTGCAAGGCGTTACCAATGCCACTCTCACCATATGAATTCAAAAATCGATTGCAAAATATCCATAAATCCAAGGGTAGACTGCAATTGCGCGATCAACCAAAAAGACTATTGTGAATTATTAGCCGAAAGAAAAAACATTTCTTGAGCAGTGCCCAAAAGTAGAACGAACTGTGTTAATTAGGTTTTGTTGGCAACGCATGTTATTTTGTTTTAGTTATGGTAACAATTAAAATCGATCGCCAGCAAAGTGCAGCCGCGCTACGTGCTGGCATGGACAAGACATTGATTTATATATACCAATCCATGTGTGTATGAACATTTATGGTTGGCCACAAGGAAGCTCTGAATGTGTGGCGACCTTTTGCAATTGGCAACCAAAAAAATTTAAAGCCAGGTGTTAATTTGCCTTGAGCAGATTTTCCAAATTTGTATGAAAAAATACAAAGAAATGAGTTAAAGCTTTATTTTATACAAACATTTTTATATACATAGTACAGGCAGAGACATGCACTCAAAAAAAAAGTTAGTTAAAAAGAATGTAGCTAACATTTCAAGAACGTCTCGTTGCAGTCTAATAAGAATGACGAATTCTTAAATTCGAAAGCAACCATTAATATTCATACTTAAAGTAAGCCAACAAATTCTAGAAAACGCTTTCTGGTTCCAAATGCAAAATTCTGAACTCAACTTCGTAGGCCAAACTAAAAAAAATATGCTTTAGATAGTTTAAACTCTTCTTACAATAATCTGCCTATGCAATTCCCAACTGGTTTCCTCACTTTGTTTATGGATTGTTGACCCTTGCATCTATTCAGCCTTAGACTGTTTTGTGTGGTGCTTTAGGATTGAGGCGGAGCTAAGATAGCGTTCAGTCCAAGGTCCCAAGCTCGATATTTATAATTCATTGTTATTTAACCAGACTTAAGTGAATCAAACGGTGTTGTTCGGGGGGTCTTGAAGTGTAGAGAGAAATCCTGTTCCTATGGGACATGTTAAGTCTGCGAATAACATTCCCAATCCACCGCCCAAGTAGAATAATTGGCTGATTATTATTGGATTCTTTTCTTAGCAATTTCATATTTTACACAAAGTGAAAAAACCTGTTCAGAAAATAAGTTGCCTTCCACTTAAAACACGAACAAAACTTTCTCAAAAATTTTAAACACAAACGTTCTAAAAGTGCATGATATGAGCAAAACTCAAATCAAAAGTTTAAGACGTGAAACTACAAAAGTGTGCGATAGCTCAATGTGCTTAAACGCCATTCCATACGATATTCGTTAAGTGCAAAAGGTACAAGGTTAGATGCTCAGTGAAGCCCGATAAATTCTTTTTGTTTTTCTGAAAGACTTAAATGATTCAAGTCTTGTGGGGTAGTTTTAGTTGCACAGCCATTTCCATGATCCATTTGAAATATGGGCGAAGAAGCAGCATATCCAGCACTTATAAAGAATAGTTGCATCCCTTCCCTTACATTCCAAAAACATATATCCCGTTCCTTATTCCGAAGCCCCAAAATTATAGGAACCCTCTTATAACCTTTTTTCCAGTTGAGCTTTAAATGTTCTTGAATACAGAACAGTATCAACTCAAATCAAGTTTTTAAAATCGGAACAATATCAACTCGGTTTGAGTTTTTACGTACTTAAAAAAATTGTTCCTAATGCGAAAACATTGTACTTCATGCACTGTTTTTGCTCATCTTGCGTCCAGTGTTCTTGGTTGATTCCTCTGTTTACGAGTGGTATGTTAAGATCCCTGTGGGTGTTATCCCAATAATTGTTCTCACAACCTTAGATTGTGCTTACTTTATACTCCAAACTTAGATGGACGAGGAAGTTATTAAGCCCATGGAGGTTGATAATCTTAAGATAAGTTTAATGTGAATGTTCTTAGCCTCGATGTGCTTGCGTCATAGGAGCCTAATACGCCTAAATAGATCACTTCGATGGATTGTGGTATGCGTGTTCTATTAAGCACAAAATTGCTCCACTTTTTGTTTCAGTTCAATTAATGATCCCTTTAGTTTAAAGACGAGTTTTCCTCTTTAATCAGATGATTTGCCACACAGAGAAAGAAAAGGCGAGCTAAAATCAAGTCCAAAAAAATTGGTTTGATCTCGACCTTTGGATTAAAATTTCAAGTACGAATCGTTATAGATTCTACTTGAATCCAGCACGAAAGGATTGGAACAAACCGAAAAGGCTTAAATCAATCCGAAAATGTTGATTTCAGGTACGGACCCTACTTGAAAATCAAATGATCCTGACTCGAGGTTGAAGTAAGTACGGAATTCCACTGTCAAAGCGAAAGAGCGCAAAGAAACCGAGATCAAGTTCGACACTGAGAGAGTTAAGCTCTCTCCTAGGCCGGCTAAGTATGGCAGTGTCATCGAAAATGTTGATGTTACTCTTTGTGCCCATTTTGAGTCCAATCCCATCCATAAAACATTCGCTATATATTTGCGAAACAGTTCAATAACGAGCCTTAGCCGGCAGTTAATCTGTTTTCATTAAAATACTTACCAAATCGTACTTAAAAACTAGACAAAAAAAAACTAGTTTCAAAGAAAGTTTTGCTAATATATTACCCATCGAGCATTTAGTTATGGTATAACTTGGTATGGTATGATACTTTTAGCGAACTATCGAACTTTTGTAAGTTACAAAATCGTAACTGCTTTTCGAATTTTGATTGTTTGAGCAAATAAAAATACTGAAAATATTTGATACTTGTGAGCATGTCTCATAAAAAGCATGATATTATACAATGATCATTAAAGCATGATTTCGCATGCGCATTACTTTGTGAGTCAATGACGTCATTTGACAAAAAAGTCTTAGAATGGGAATTTTACTTTTTTAGTGTTAATTTGATTTAATTTAATTGTAGCTTTAATTTTAATTCATTTTCATTTTGGTTAATGCAGCACACATTTTAACAAATACAACATTGTGAGTCTGTGACGTCACCAATTTTTGTTTTGACAAGCGACGCATCTTATTTTTTTTATCATGAGTAAAAAGGGTATGCTATTGTCGTGGAAATGTATGTAACAGGCAGAAGGAAACAGTGCCGACCTTATTAAGTATAAATATTCTTGATCAGCATCAACAACCGAGTCGATATAGCCCTGTCCGTCTGTCCGTCCGTCTGTCTGTATGAACACCTAGATCTCAAAGACTAGAAGAGCTAGAGCAATCAATTTTGCACACAGATCAAGTTTTTTTTTAAATTTTTGCCACGCCCACTCTCAACAAATCTTGAATAACTCCTATATCGATCTCAAATTTAAAACTTATAAATATATAATTATATTAAATTAGATTCGCAGTATCCATAATTCTTCAAATTTTCATAAAGACCGGATAATAAATATCAGAGTTAAAAAATGTTGCATACTTTTCGGCTTTCTCCCTGAGGAACGCAGGAAGGCTATTAAACATGTATCTTCCCTTAAGTAACGGGTATATCGAAGTCGGACAGGGTCGACTTAAGCTTATGATCTCATTTTAACATGATTTCAATGGATTGATCGCCCATTTCCTTCTCCACATATGTCGAGATTAGTTAAATTTCGAAATAAGGTCGAAAAGTTCCTAAAATAAATAGAAAAAATACTTTAGATCGAGGTCTGTTTCATAAGAATTCTATTTGATACCTTTCATTTTCACAGACAGCAGCCATAGCTTGAACTTAATTTAAATACAAAATACTTCATCATTTTCCTGAGTGTAGACAACTTCACTTAGTAGCTGCTTCACTTTGAGCGGCAATTAAACCTTTTTGAAATTTGGATATGTGACCTAGTCCGGGTCGATGGTCCATTGTGATATGCGTGAGAATACCAACAAGAGATACGTGAACCAGGTGAACCAGGCACAAATAGAGATGCAGATAAAGTGGCATACTGGTAGATTGAAGTAAGACAACTGTTTGGCCTACTATGAACTCATTTCGGTTTCCATACAAGCATTTTAATTAGCTTCTGTCGCTAGGGAGACAAACTCTACAAAGTACGAATAACACGATATGAAGTTTAAAATTTTAGCTAATTCGTTTAGTTTCGCGTGTCGAATTGCATTAACAATCTCTTGCTTAAAGGTTGCTCAATTACACAAACAAAAAAATGCACTCATTCGTTGGCCGTGGCTATAAAGCAAATAATAAATGTCTTGAATTTTGATATAAAGAGCAAAGTCAAAGCAGTTTTTTCCGCTTGCCAATGTCATCAGGAGTCGGCGGTAGGCCCATTATCAGATTACCGCCGTTGTCATAAATGATTCACGTATTATTTTTTTTGGAAACTATTCAAGTTTCCGCTTCGCATTACACACGGTTGTTATGTGATCAAAATGAATTTCTTTTATGCGTCTGGCGCCCGTCTTGGCTTTGACATTTGAACCATTATGCAATTTAAAATTTTTAAAAATTCAATTAACTTGCCTGTCTATCTTAAGCCAAAAGAAAGTGACAATCCAAATCATTTGTCATGTGCATTGGAATTTTGTTAATAAATTGCTAGCCAATTTGTTGGTGCAACCGAGCAAGCTAACGAGACTGCAACTCCGATTTGGGTGTTGGTTGAAATAATAAATTCAATGTAATTTTAATCACCAAAAGAAAAACGATTTGTAATGTTAAATCACAGTGTCAGTTGCTTTGGGCTGGGCGCACAGCAATTAAAACGCATGCAAACCTGGAGCCAGCGTGTGAAATCGAGCCATACACATCCGTCGCATGTTACAGATACAAATACTGAGTTGCAGATACTCGTACTGAGACTGTCAATTGCTGCACACGCTGGCCACAAACATACCTTCATTTAAATACAATAGCAAATTTAGTCGGCGCAACCTCAATCTGATGCCGGAATTAGCACATTAAACTAATTACCTATCTAGAAAAGGTAGCAATGGGAGCACAGTTACGAATACGTAAATTTCATTATGTTTTTATTGGCATCGTTCTATTTAATGCAATTGGCTGGGAAATATTGTAAAGTTAAAACTGAAATGCTACATCTGCATTTGATATAAACAACTTTTTAATTGTTTACTTTGAATTGCAATTTAATAAATTCAATATCACGATTCGTGATCATTGTATTTAGAAGGTACTTTTTGGCCATGTTTATTTCTAGCGAGGTTTATGCAGATTTTTATTGTATTTTCTGTGTTGATAGTATTTTAATTGTATTAATTAGACTTCCACGTGGTTTAAATTATTTCCACAATCGCATGTTAAGCTTTTATTACTTTTGAATGCCTACAATAGAATAAATTATTACCAGTTGTAAATTGTAAATTAAATACGGCAATTAATTAAGCCTACTACAATTAATTTATAAATTCATATTTACAATGATGACTACCAGTTCTAAAATGCAATGATCGGAGTTAATATTTAGCAATCGAACATATCTATTTTCATGCTTCAATTCGGCTCAGTAATGAATCATTATTAAAACAGCACTTTTTTGGAAGGGCGACTTAACAAAGGCAGGCCTTATGACCACATGATGTACGCTTCTTTTAGGCATACACTTCAGTACCCAGCTAAAGTTAGGAAACAGTAGTGAAATTTCATTTTCATGAGTTGTTCTGGATTCACCAATGAACTGAAGCAATTGTGCAGTATAGTGTCAGTATCAGAATAGTCATCAACTTTTGGAAAACAAAAAAAAGCTGCAAACCTCTTCAGAAGTTGTGGTTCGGTTCGGTTTGCGGCCGGTTCCTAAGCTTTTCAAACCGGGGTACACGGCTTCTTTTATGTTTTGTAATTTCTGAGATATGGCTCTAAACCACTTTTGCACCCGTGTTAACAGCTTTAGAACAGGCTAACTGACTTGTGACAGTAAAGATTTCATAAAGTTCGGTAATTACGGACTACATAGCAAAGAGCAGGAAAAATAGAGAAACTGAGAAAGCTAAAGCTGAAGCTAGCAGAAGTTTGGAAAGCATAAAAATGTTAATTTTCAACGCTATAAAGTATATAGGGGGGTGTCCTGGCAATCTCTAGAGAAGCTCAAAAAATCCTTCGGTCTCACAGAACATCAAGAGATTTCATTTTCTTATTTGAAAATTTAGTTAGAAGGCTTGTGTCCAATATAATGGTCCATCTCTAACTTGGCAACCCTAAGCCCTTGTTGGTAAACAGATGGCGCCATTATATCTTGGGGGCGCCAGCTAAGGTTGAGTGTGGCAAGTTGGTTTGGCAGCATTCGGTTGGTTTTGCACACAAATTTTGAAACGCAAATTTTAATATTATATTCATTTGAAGCAACCTATCCAGAAAAATAATGTTGTTCCAAAATTAATTTTGCTTATTAAAATTGTTTGGATGGTGAATTTTGCTAAATCTCCTAACAAAACACGAGAGATTTGAAACCAGCCGAAAGAGATTTCTGGGACACCGAAAATTGGGTTGGAATTTGGTTGGAAAAGATTTCCGTAACACCTCCGATATATTCTGGATCAGGGCGACGAGCTAAGACTGTCTATCTATCTGTTTCTATGCAAACTAGTCTTTTAGTTTTAAACCTTTCGAGCTGAAAGTTGGTACAAAGCGTTTTCTTACTGCACGGTGCTAATATGTATGTCGGAACCATCCGAATCGAATGAGTATATCTTATATCTTATCTTATCTTATCCTTTTAGTAAGAATAGTTGGATCGCGCTTTTGGACAATAAAAGTTAGCTTGGCTTTCTCGCTTAAGGGGAGCAAAAAAACAGGAATTTTCTTGACTTAATTTCACCAAAAATTTTAAAAGAAAATGTTAATTATATAAAAAGTTATCGATGTATTTATATTTGTCAACAGTTCACCTAAAATCATTCAAATAAAAAAAATTTGTAATTTAATAATAAATATAGTACCTGATCGAAGCTTTTTTTTTTAAATAAACAAGATGGCGACCTCAGAAAGTTAAAAGTCCAATTTTCCGAAAAATATCCACAGTAGATTGTTTATGAAAACCGAAATTTTGTTATAAACAAAAATATTTCAGTCAGGCTCTAGTTTAATATGTTTTAAAAAAGTTTCTCTAAATTTCATTCAAATTAGGGATGTCGAAAATATTATCGATATATCGAAATATCGATATTTTTGCCCAAAATTATCGCATATTTTTCCGAGGCGATATATCGGAAATCGAATATTTTTTGGTGATATTTTTCGGAGACATTTCTATTTCTTGAGCTCAAGCTTGTCTCTGGAGATGTAGAGCAAAATTTTAATTTACCGTTATTTGCCCTGGATCGGGACCCCATTAAGTTCTGAATGGAAGAGAAAAACGCATTGCCAGTGCTTTCTGACTTGGCATTGTCATATCTTATTACACCGGGAAGCTCCGTGTCATCGGAACGCTTGGATTCGACTATAAAAAGTGTGGTTTCTGACACCAGAAACCGGATGACCGATGAGCACATAACAAAACGGGTCTTCCTAAAATCTCTGTTTAACTATTATTGGTACAATCAGAAGTTTTTCGTTTCGTAGATTTAACTGAATAAGTTTTTTGTATGCTTTGTAGTTCGAATGCTCTATTTTGAAAGATATTGAATGGAAAAAGTAAACACTTCTTTCGGACCATAAATTTAAATTCATGAATAAGTTCTTCTTATGTTATTTATAAAATAAAAAATAAATATCTTTAGTTAATTTAATAAATATACTTAAAATCTATATTTTTAAAGCGCAGGCAGAATGTAGTTCATATTACGTGTCAACTGACGGCTCAATTACCTCAATAGACCTGTTCATTGTTAAGATCCGGGTTTTTATTGAAAAATATCGAAAAAATCTATATTTTGTATCCTATCCTAATCCTAATTCAAATTCATTGAGCGGTTTTTGAATGAGACGTGTCACCGATCTTCAAAACACAGTTTGGAGAAAAACGCTTTTAAAGTTTTCACACTGTAAATACTGTATATTCAAGTAATATGTCTTTACAAATATGCGTGTTACTTCGAAAATAATTGCCCGATTGACTTCTGCATGTGTTCTTAAACATATGTACTACTGTGATCAAATTGAATAGTGAATTTTCTTATATTTAACAAAATCTCTTTCATCCTCTTCAAAGAAATCCCCTTCTGCTGCAATACACACAAGCCAACTAATTTTCCAGTTATCATAGCACTTGGAAAAGTCCTCCTTCTGAATGGCTTTCAGAGCCTTCAGCGATTTAGCTTTAATAATCTCAATCGAGTCAAAGCCGTGTCACCGGAGTGGCATTTTGAGTTTTGCTGAATAGCCAGAAGTCACACATAGCCAAATCAGGTTAATAAGCAAGTTGCGGAACGATATTTTTTTAATTTTTGGCGAAATGCGCACGAATAAAAAGTGCCGTGTGAGATGGCGCATTATGGTTATGCAAAAACCAAGAGTTGTTTTCCCCATAACTCCGGCCTAACACTTCAATAATTTTCCTTGTTTACATTTTGAAACCAGGAATCAGAAACAGAAAACAGAAAAACCCGGGAAGTTTAAATTAAAAATTCACCTTTCAATTTGATCACAGTAGTACATTATGAACATGCAATATTCCATATCAACTCTGCCACCCCATTTTTATACCCTTGTAGAGGGTATATTAAAATTGTCGAGATGTTTGTAACGCATAGAAGGAAGCATCTCCGACCACATAAGGCATATATATTCTTGATCAGCATGACGAGCTGAGTTGATATAGCCATGTCCGTCCGTCTGTTTCTATGCTCTCTCCTCCGTCAGTTTTAAAGCTATCTTAACCAAATTTTGCACGAAGTCTTTTGGTACAAATACGCTTCACATTTGTCGGAACCGGCCAGACAACTGACCGTTTTTTGCTCATAACTTGAGTATCATCCGATCTTTATCATTCCTCAGCAAATCGTTAAAGAATTTTGATTACTAGATGTCTCTAGAAGGTAAGAACAATCTATCTTCAAGACTGTGGGAGGTATGACGTTATTTCAAATTGCGGGGGCGGGAGGGGGCGTGGCAAAAATTGAAAATAAACTTGATCTGCCTGCAAGTATAAGAAATATATGTCCCATACTTGTCAAACCTCTATCTCTTACCATCTCTGAGATCTCTTCGTTCATACGGACGGACGGACAGACGGACCGACGAACAGACGGACATGGCTATATTCACTCGGCTGTTGATGTTGATCAAGAGTATATATACTTTATAGGGTCGGAGATGATTCCTTCTGGCTGTTACATAGTTTTGCACAAACTTAGTATGCTCTATGTACCTTCGGTACAGAGGAGGTTGGTCGTCTATACAGCTGTTTCAGGAACCTACCCATCGACTGCTAGTGTCTCCTCATGTTGGCATTGCTATTCTGCTTGGAAATTCCAAGGCAGCACAATTGCAAAAACACTTGAACAGATTATGGAAAGTGTGAATTTTTGAAAGCAACATCAATGTCGTGATTGGTGGGCAGCTGCCAGTCCTTGGACCAGTATTGCAAAGTAACCAATTGAGTTGTTTCATCGCTAAAATTAGTAAAAAGTTTATCAATTTCCGCCTGTCTAAGTAGTCCTCCCACAAGGGGCTTGATGACGAGGGACATCATGACGTGCTTGACAACCTTGCGAACCCCAGTCGGTAATCCCCAAACCAAACAATCTCTGCTAAGAAACTTAAGAGGAACACGAATTGTTGAATTTATCTCAGGAGTTTGCAGTTTAAACGCTATGCTATTTGTTAGTGGCTAAGAAACCTGTTATATGCATTTGGAACCTCAGTGTTGACCCAGTTACGCAGAGAAGTCATATGAGACCAGGCTATTAAAATATATATTTACATTGTATTTAATAATAATGTAGAGCAACTTAATTTACAATTTGCATACTTTTTGCTTTTTGTTCTAGCTGCCATTCACCATGCTCCGCATTCTTGCCACAGTTATATTTGCACTCGTCTGGCCCTGTAGCCTCGCCCTCACACCTGGCCTTCAGGTGGCCAAGCAATGGAAACTTTTAAGATACAATTTCCAGCCACAGGCGCCTGTCAGTGATCCCAACTTTTTTAATCCACAGAATGTGTTGATCACGGGAATAGCCGTCACGGCTGATCGCATATTTGTGGCGACTCCCAAACTATTTTCGGGAGTTTCGTCCACCGTGAGCTGGGTGCCTAAGGCACAATTTGGGGATTCAGCCACACTGCAGGCCTATCCGGACTGGTCCTTCTCCAACACAGGGCGCAAGAATTTCAACTGCAGCGATCTTATTTTGACCTCAGTCTATCGCCTTCGCATCGACTCATGCAATCGCTTGTGGATGCTGGACGCTGGAGTGTCCCGTTCGCTAGAAGATTACGAAATCACCTGCCCACCTAAGATTCTGGTGGTGGACCTGAATACAGACAGGGTGGTTAGGCGTATTGATTTTCCCGCTGAAGTGCTGCGTGGAGAGTCGCTGTTTACCAATATGGTAATTGATGAGACCACATCCAAGACATGTGACGATGTTTTCATCTACATCACGGACACCGTGGAGCCGGGTATAATTGTATACGATAGCGGCAAGGATGTTACTTGGAGAGTGTCTCATCCGGCTATGTACCCGGATCCAGATTTCGCTCAATCGGAAATTCATAATGATAAGTTTGTGCTGATGGACGGTGTGGTGGGCTTAACCTTTGACGAACGTACTGGCGTGGTTTACTTCCAGCCCTTGGCTACCGATCGGTGAGTGTTCCAATCAAAATAGATTCCAGTGATACTTAAACGTCTGTTCTTGCAGTGTCTTCTCGGTCCATAAGAATGTACTGCGTGCGGGCCCTCTGCCCAACAGTGATATGCTGGATGTTAAATTGGTGGGCAAGAAGTCCTCTCAAGGCATCGGCTTGGCCGTCTCCCCCTTCGATAGCAGCCTTATCTTCAGTCCGCTTTCTGAGACTGCCATTGCCTCTTGGAATCCTGCAAGTAATCAGCAAACGGTTCTGGCGTACGATCGCGACCAATTGCAGTTTATTGCGGACATTACCACCACACGCTCGGAGCCGGGCGTCATTTATGCCATTTCCTCCAAGTTCCATCGCTTCTTCTTGAAAAATCTTAATCCTAATGAGTTTAATAATCGCATAGTACGCTTGGAGTTGCCTCAGACTAGCAAATCACTGCTGGGCCACCAGGTGGCCTTGCCCGCAGCACCTACTCACAACAGCCTGCTGCACTATGGACTCTACAATACACATGCCCAGACCTCAACGAAAGCCCTGCAGACTTACTTTACCAGTCCGGCCCTTACGACGCCCTTTACCACCAAAACGCCATTCCAATTCGGCACAACTGGCATCATGAACTATGGAGTGCACAATACATTCACAGCCCTAAATCAGGGTGAGGCCTTTCCACCAAGCAAAGCGACCAGAGATATCTATCAGCGCTCTTATCTAGATACTCTGGTGGGCTCAAGTGCACCGGCAACGGCGCCGGCCGCTCCCACTTCATACAATCACCGCCATAGCGGTTACTACTACCACCATGCTAAGCGATCACTAAAAGAGAACGAACAGCATTAAGTAATTGATCATAATCACAATTCGTTCTTATATCATTCACCGGATATGCGCAATGTCTTGCCCAGCTGTAAATATTTGTATTGTATTTTATAATGATTAAACTAATTTAACAACAAATTTGCACAATTCTTGTTGTAAATAGAAGGAGGGAAGAAAAGCTATGTCTGAAAGACATTATAGTAGGGGTGAGTTTCAGCAGAATTAAAGTGCTGCAAAAGTGTTTGTGCTAAAAAGAAAGCTCTCCGCCGGTTTTGTGTATGCAAAGACATTTTTTCTAAGTTGTCAGAGCCAACGTCTTGGCTCACATTGCCGAACCCTGGTTTAGAAGTAGCCCTAGCTCATTATCAGACAATTGTCGGAAGAGATGTCTCATATTTCAGACTTGAGAATGGTACTGGTACAATTTGCAATATGTAAGAATAACAACAATGGACTATTGAAGTAAGAACTAATCGAACGATTAGTTTATCTCAGCGTCCGATCTGAGTACTGTGCACATGTTGGAGCTTCCTTGATCGCAAGGATTTCAGCCTGGAAGACACCAAACACTGTGTTCTGATAGTAGGCACCCACTCGATGTCCAAATATCGGCCTATCAGTATAGATGTTTATACAGTTTGGCGGCTTTGGCAGACCTTGACTCCCCTCTTCTCTAGTGGGAATGACTACTTGAAAAGAGGTTCAGAGATATTGCTGTGGGATACAGTAGTCAGTAACTGTAGTTAGAAGGGTGTTCCCCTGTAGGATGTGGAAATGGCCTAAACGGTTGTCATTAGTAGAGCAGATAATGTTGCTACTCTATGACCAATCTTCCAGGGTACGCATTGAGGGAGGCAGTAGATTTCTTAGCTCCCTTGTCGGAGTTGAGGTTTCAGTAAATCTTAAGTTTTTGGCACGGTTACTTAATGTAGAAGTATTTTCGTTGAGCTTAGGAGGGACAAGATTTCAGATAAAAAGTACATGTTCCGATTCGAATGGATTTACATTTCGCAACAATATTTAATAACTCGATTCGAGTTAGGTATTTCAAATGCTAAATCTTAATTTCAAAATATCATAGAATTGTTCCGGAAAGATAAGAATAATATACGATGAAATTTAAACAAAAATGTAGGTTCCCGAAAAAATTCTTGTAGATTGTCAAAATGGCTATTTTTGGCTACTTTAAGCAAAATTTTGCAAAAATTGTAATGTCAGATTCGTGGTTAAGGCCTCTACGGAAATGTGACGTAAGTAATTAAGCTTTCTTCGTCACATATTACAAATTGGCAACTTCTGTACAGAAACCTGCAGAAAGTAAGATAGTAGTCGAGTAGTACTCGCCGAGTATGACTACATATGAGTACGAATGTCAATTCGGCACCGTAGCAACGTAGGGACAGCACCGTTTTAATCATTTTTACTAAGTTTTACTCATTTGTTTATATTAATTTCATTTTTTTGCCCTTGTAGAAAGAATATTAAGTTTGTCCAGATGTTTGCAACGCATAGAAGGAAGTATCTCCGACCACATAAAGAATATATATTTTTGATCAGCATGACGAGCTGAGTTGATATAGCCATGTCCGTCTGTACGTCCATTAGTCCGTCTCTTTCTATGCTATTTGTCTAAGTATTCTAAGCTTTCAAATAATTCCACCAACTTTGATGAAAACTTGAAACAATATACACACCTGATCATATTAATAGGTACACACATCAACTCTGACTTTAAGGTAACAGAAAACAGTTTTATTCATTGTTTCAAACTTAAAATATGTTCTCATTGGTTCTTAAACTATTTGTTTTTAATAAAATAAACTTAATTGTAACATAGAATAATAATATAACATAAGACATAACACAGAGATCATTTTGTGTTTCAGATACGTTTTCAGTGTGATCATAATAATAGGTACACTTCATGTGTTGGTAAGAAAAAAAAATTTTTATTTCCATTTTGTGTTCTTTTTTTAGGTAAATTAGTATTTCCTAACTTAGTATCCAGTCTATCCACCTCTATTTTTGGCCACTACTGCTATTCTTCTTGGCATACTTTTAATAAGAGCCTGGCAGGTCTCTACTGGTGTCTCATACCACAGTTTTTGGACAGTTTTTGGCTGTTGACGGTGATGTACCATAATGTATTGTATCAAAATAAAAAAATAAAAAATTATCTGGGTACGATATACACCTAACAACGGGCAAAAGCTTGCGGCTCTATCTCTTATAGTCGCTGAGATCGACGCGTCCATACAGACAGGCGGAAATGGCTTTACCGACTTGGCTGTTGATGCTGATCAAGAATATATAAGGTTGTCAAAAAAGTCTTGCGGTATTTTTATTGAATTTTCACTTGTTCATAAAATTGGTTATAATAATGCGACTTAAGTCAAATATGCGCCGTTTTGTTCGATGACGAGTTCCCAACGAGATGCCAACTTCATAATGCCCCTCTTATAGAAGCTCGCTTCCCTATTGGCAAAAACCTCGGAGAGCCAATTTTCACAGGACTCTCTTGTGGCCAACTTCCGACTACCAAGCTCGTTCGCCATGGACAGAAATAGGTGGTAATCACTTGGTGCGAGATCCGGACTATACGGTGGATGCAAAAGAACCTCCCATCCGAGCTCCCGGAGCTTCTGGCGCGACACCAAAGATGTGTGTGGCCTGACGTTGACCTGATGGAAGACAATTCGGCCTCTGTTGATCAAAGATGGCCTCTTCTGCATGAGTGCTGCATTCAAGCGGTCCAGTTGTTGGCAGTACAGGTCCGAATTGAGCGTTTGGCCATAGGGGAGCAGCTCATAGTGGATGATTCCCTGCCAATCCCACCAAACACACAGAAGAACCTTCCTGGCCGTCAATCCAGGCTTGGCCACCGTCTGGGCAGCTTCACCGCTTTTCGACCACGACCGTATGCGCTTCACGTTGTCGTAAGTGACCCACTTTTCATCGCCAGTCACCATCCGCTTCAAAAACGGGTCGATTTTGTTGCGATTCAGAAGCGATTCGCATGCATCCATACGGTCAAAAATGTTTTTTTGCGTCAAGTCGTGTGGCACCCATACATCGAGCTTCTTTTTGAATCCAAGCTTCTTCAAATGGTTTATAACGGTTTGATGACTCATGCCCAGCTCTTGGCCGATGCTACGGCTGCTACTATGCCGGTCTCTTTCGATCAATTCAGCGATTTTATCGCAATTTTCGACGACAGGCCTTCCGGACCGTGGCGCATCTTCGATCACCTCTGCACCAGAACGAAAACGTTGAAACCATCGTTGTGCGGTGGAAATGGAAACTGTATCGGGTCCATAAACTGCACAAATTTTATTGGCAGCATGAGATGCATTTTTGCCTTTATCGTAGTAGTACTGTAAAATATGCCGTATTTTCTCTTTATTTTGCTCCATGTTTGCGACGCTATAACTCACGAACGACTAAAAACAAACAACAATAAATCAAACACGTGTTAGCGCGTGAAAAGAGCTTTCCAAAAAGCTCTAGCGTGAACCGATGCGACGAATACAACTAGAACTACGCGCTTGCAAAGACAAGCTTGCGGAAATACCGCAAGACTTTTTTGTATATATATTTTATAGGGTCGGAAATGTTTCCTTCTCCCTGTTACATACAATTGCCAAACTTCATGATGCCCTTCCCCCCATTTTCAATGGGTAAAAAAACAATGAATTGAAGATGAAACTGCTCTCTCACTCACTCAGTTCGCTAGATTTTACACCTTTCGGACTGTTTTCTATTGTTAAACATGATAGAAAGATGGGCTATGTCAATATTTTGACAAATACTTAAGATTTCGAGTGGGTAGTAGTATCCACGGGCTTAAGCTGAACCGCAAACTTATCTACTAATTGGGTTTTGCAATTTAATTAAATTAATACCATACATATTGATATCTGGAACTCTTAATTCTAACATTTATGAGGCGTAAACTGACAAGCTAACAAGTTTTTTGTTTGTCTTTTTTGTTTCCTTTTTTATACCAACTTTTAATGCTGCGGCTACTTACCGTCATTGCGGTTTGGTTCTGGCATACGCCACCAAAGTTGTTTCTTCAGCATTTTGGTGAGTTTGCATATATTAAGAGAATAACGCTGGCGCTGCGGCAGCTTAGATATGTAAGACACTTAAGCATGTTTAAAGTCAATTACTGATAATTATAAAGTAGCCATAACGTTAAATGAATTTGATTGATTTTGGAGAACATCCTGGAAACCAAATATGTTGTTAGCGGTTTCAATTATTGCCACAAATTTAATTTGCGAAACTTATCATTAGACAGTATAAACAATTGATAATCTTTCAGGCAGACGTTAATTATAATTTCTGGTTGAAAACCAGTTGGTATCGACATGAATTTCAACGATTATTATTTTTGTTTTTCGACTCTCAACCAGATTAGTATAAAGTGAAGAGTCGATGAGTAAGGACCAGTGAATTTTATAAAAATAAAAATGTATGTAGCAGCCGAAAAATTAACAAGTCGAGGGCAAGCCATGTTTATTGAATCATCTTTTAGGCTTGTTTATTTTGTATGCCTATCAACCGCTTGCCTGAGTTTCGTTACGAGCCAACAATATCAAAAACACCATCGTTCAAGAGGAGGGCATCAGGAGCTTGATATAGTTTATGAATGGAAAAATCTGGAATTTGGTTTTCCCAATGAACTGGAGCGAGCTAGCTCTTTGAAAAATGGTCACTACAATCCTTCCAGTCCCATACCAATAGACATTGATGTTTACTATCCACGTAAGTCGGAGGAATGATTTGAAAACGTGAAGGCCAAGCTACCTTCGTCTGTGCCGAAGTTTTTATACCCTTGCAAAAGCTGTTTTTGAAATGACAGAGTTTAAGAACGCTTACATAAAAGTCAAAAACTTTTGTAACTAAAATCCATTTTCCGTCAGATGAACATCTGATTTCGACCTAATTTCGCGAATCTTTTTGAAAACATATCAAATTAACAATCGCCAAGTTTAAGAACGATAAAATTGAAAACAAAAAAGTTTTTCTCACTAAGACTCATTTTCCGACCGATAAGTCCTATGGCAGAGTGAAGATATAGTCATCTGATTTCGACCAAATTTTTCAAATTAGTTTGAAAGCGTTTAATATTAATAATCACCGACCTTAAGAACGATTTACTTGAAAAAATTTCACTAAGACCCATTTTCCGACCGATCGGTCCTATGGCAGCTATAAGATATAGTCATCCGATTTTGACCAAAGTTTGCAAATCTGTTTGAAAGCATATAATATTATTAAGGTACGAGTTTAAGGCCGCTAACATTGAAACCAAAAAAGTTTTTCTCAGTAAGACCCATTTTCCGACCGTTCGGTCCAATGGCAGCTATAAAATATGGTCATCCGATTTTGAGCAAAGTTTGCAAATCTGTTTGAAAACATATAATATTAATAATGACCGTGTTTGGGAACGCTAACATTAAGAACAAAAAAGGTTTTCTCACTAAGACCCATTTTTTTACCGATGGTTCCTATGGCAGCTATAAGATATAGTCATCCGATCCGGTCGGTTCCGACATATTAGCAGCGTGCAGTAAAAAGAAGACTCTGTGCAACTTTAAAACTTTGTCAAAAAGTTAAACGAATAATTCCCTAGAATTACATTTTGCATAGATTTATAGCAATGAAGCTACCGATATCCCAAAATAATGCCGATATCGAAACTAACAAACATATAAAGAATCTAACGATATATTTGCATGTTATTTGCAAGTTACTTGAGAATATATCTTTAAATTCCCCGAGAAATATTAAGTATGAGGAAGTGCTTAAATAAACATACTCTACAGCGTAGTCTAGGTTATTCTCTATATGCTTCAACCGGTTCGGTATATTACTTGGTTTTTGAATCAAACCAACCCACGGTATCGGTTCCGTTCAGTGTCTAACTTTCAATATTTGATATTTATACACTTGAAAACTGTATTATTCTGGATTTAGGTTAATTTTAGTTGAAAGCTGCTCAAAACGCATATTTTGACCCTTTCTGTGCGCTTTTTGTGGGAAACCCACATATGTAATCAAACCCAGATGCCAATTATTTCAATATTTTAACCTTCAAATTTAATAATTGCTAAATAAAAGTAGTTGAATTAAATTTTAATGCAATTTTTCTTTTCATGAAAGTAGTTGCAATGGTAACTAAATTGTTAATTGCCAAATAATTGTAATTTAAACGGTAATTAAATTTTTAGTGGTCAAAAGATTGTAAAGTTTTTTTCGATTTAGAGCTCTG
This sequence comes from Lordiphosa magnipectinata, assembly GCA_037044535.1. Taxonomy (NCBI): domain Eukaryota; kingdom Metazoa; phylum Arthropoda; class Insecta; order Diptera; family Drosophilidae; genus Lordiphosa; species Lordiphosa magnipectinata. Next base: position 446,332 of record JBAMBO010001629.1, read on the forward strand.
TTCAAAACTATCATGATTTCATTGTGTTGCACCATTTCTTACCCCAAACAATTCTAAAATATTTTTATACTCTGTACCGTGGCCCCCCAATTGAGCCTCTTGTCCAATGTAACGCTTACCCACCCCTTCCAGAGTGGGTCGAGAAGTTTTGCCTCTACAAAGAGCAAAAGTAGCATGCTACATCTTCTCCACATTAACACCTATATTCCATCGTGCGGCCCAACATTTAGTTTCGTCGAAGAAATCTTGCGCTCTTCTAGAGGCAGACCTAGGACTCATACTTGTAGCTTGTGTAAACCTTTGATGCCAAGGGACGGTAGACAAGGGCGTAGCCACCTTTCCGAAAAGGAAGGGGCAGTATCGCCTGAACGTTTCTTAAATATAATATTTCATTAATGAAATGAGAAACCATCTTGAAAATAATGGCGCAAAACTTAAGTTATAAATGAGCTGCTCCACTTTGGGAGGATCGGAATTAACATATACATCAGTCCCTCATTTCAGCCAATTTTACATTTATATCTTCGCTTAAAAAAATTGTAGAACTGCTTGGAATAGTTTAACGTTAAGAAATAGTACAAAATAGTCAAAACAAAAGAATAGATTTACCACAAAACGAGTCTAAAAATGGTCAAAATAATCTTTGATAGAAACTTTAAATTCAAATTGCCCAAAATCCAGTCGTGATGAACGATTTCCCACAACAGATTTGTGTCCAGCACACAAAAATGATCTACAATCTCCACCACCCAGATGACATAAATATTACACAAGGCAACAAAATTAGATTTTTTCCAGTATACTGAAGGGTCGGTGGTGATTCTAGATGATTTTCGTGTGCTGAAAACAAATCTGTTTTCTGGAATGGTCCATCACTTCGAGATTTTTAGTAATTTGAGCTTAAAGATACAAAAATGGCCTTAATTGACTCTTGTTATATGATTTTTGTAGAGAACCTATACTTAAAATAACACTAGGCAACAAGGTCCAGTATATTGAAGGGTTGGTGGTGATTCTAGATGATTTTTGTATGCTGAATACGAATCTGTTTTCAGAAATGGTCCATTAATTCGAGATTTTTAGTAATTTGAGGTTAAAGTTGCAAAAATGTAAATTTTACCATTTTTGACGCCTTTTGTGGAGAACCTATACTTTTGTTTTCACTTTTTTTTGACAATTTCGTAAAGTACTATTTGTTGTCTTTAAAATAAACTATTCCAAAGAATTGTACGATTATTTTTAGCAAAGGTATACCATTTTGAGTACATATAATAAAATAACGAAATTACTGCCCAAAGCAATGCCTTGCAAAAACATTACAACAGGCTAGTAATTGGTATAGAATTTCAATGAAAATTTTCAACAACACCCATTGCATTAATTGGGCCACCAACAATACATACTATTTTTTGTGAAAATGGTATATCTTCATTGAAAACAAGAAAGAAAGTCGGTCAAGCCCGACTATAACATACTCTGTACCCATACACTCGCATTTGCTCAGGAGTCAAACGGCCAGTTAACACCCCGCGCACAACGCGGCGCGCTCTCTAAGTTTCTCTCTCTCTCTCTCTCTCTTCTCTCTCGCACTAAGATTGCCTGTGTTGAACGGTTAGGGTATGTTGCTGTGGTTGTTGGTGGGGGGGTGGGTGGTGTTAACTGGCCGTTTTTTGCCCATAACTTGAGTATCGTTCATCCGATCTTTATCATTCCTTCGGCAAATCGATAAATAATTTTGTTAACAAGGTATCTGTAGAAGGAACGAACGATCTATCTCCAAAACTGTAGGAGATATGAAGTTTTTTCCAAATTGCGGGGGCGGGAGGGGGCGTGGCAAAAATTGAAAATAAACTTGATCTGCCTGCAAGTATAGGATATATATGTCCCATACATGTCAAACCTCTATCTCTTACCATCTCTGAGATCTCTTCGTTCATACGGACGGACGGACGGACAGACGGACATGGCTATATCGATTCGGCTGTTGATGCTGATCAAGAATATATATACTTTATAGGGTCGGAAACGATTCCTTCTCCCTGTTACATACTTTTGCACAAACTTAATATACTCTATGTACCTTCGGTACAGAGTATAAAAATAGTAGAAATGTTTGGGATAGTTTATTTCACAGCTAAGATGAAGTACTTTTCGATATTATCAAAGAGAGTCGAAACAAAAGTATAGGTTCCACACAAAACGCGTCTAAAATGGATTAAAATAGTCATTTTTTGAAACTTTTAGCTCAAATTACTCAAATTAATCTGAAAACCACGAAACGAAAATCACTGGAAATCAATATACTGGAAAAAGTCTAATTTTGTTGCCTTGTGTTATTAATATAATATATAAAATATAATTTATTTTCCCGAATCAATCTTAAAATGAGAATTTATTTCTAAGTTTATGAAACACTTCGAACTTAGCGCTTTTTACACTTTTAGCTAACGGCGGTGCGCCACGTCATTTCATCACTTCGCCACGATTTGGTCAAGGTGTACCCTATTCCCTGGCCGTGGTTACCCAAGTACAGCGATCCAATGGTACCGAAATTCAGCCCTATCCCAGCTATGACTGGCACAGTTCACATGGCGCTAACTGTGATGGACTCACTTCCGTTTTTCGTGTACACATCGATGCTTGTGGTCAAATGTGGATACTGGACAGCGGAGAGATTGAATTCGTTCAACATTGTGCGCCCCAGGTTGTAGTCATCGATCTGGCCACCAATCAATTGATTCACCGTTATCGTCTGCCGGAGAATGTCTACAAGGCAAGGATTAGCAGATTTGTAACCATACTGGCGGACATACAGGATCCCAGTCCACAGGGTCAATGCCACGAGGCCTTTGTCTATCTGTGCGATCCCACGGGTATGGGTATTGTTGTGTACGATGTGCTGGGCAACAAATCCTGGCGTGTTGAGAACAAATTTACCCATCCGGATCCAAAATTTGGTACCCATACCATTGCCGGAGATAGTTTTGAACTCCTGGATGGAGCTTTCGCATTGGCTGTCAGTCCGCGGGGACAGAGTCAACGTAGAAATCTCTACTTTCACGCACTCTCCCATGATATAGAGATATCCATACCACTGGAGGTCCTTAATAATGCCACCAATTGGCATTTGGGCATCAGCTCTTCCCTGCTTGAGTTTAAAGTATTGGGAAATCGAGGTGTACAATGTGGACCGTCGGCCATAAGCCAAAATGGTTTCTGGTTCTGTGGTTATTTGGAGCCCATAGGCATTTTTGGTTGGGACATACGCACCCCCTACGTTCCGGCCAATTTGAAACTTTTGCTGTCTAATCCCAAAACTCTGCAATTTGTAAGTGGCTTGAAGATCATCCGACGACCCAGTGATGGAAGCGAAGAACTTTGGCTGCTTTCGAACCGCCTACAGAAGGCGTTTACCGGTGCTCTCGACTACCAAGAAGTCAACTATCGAGTGCAGCGCTGCAAGGTGGATGACATGCTGTTGGGACGGGGTTGTGCGAGCTCTTAGACTATGTAAATAATCTTTAAGCCTCCATAAAAGGTGTCTATAAATCTACAACAATTTTTATACCTGCGACCTTTATTTGTGCTCTCAACGTCGTTGCCCAGTTGGTCAATTAGGGTCTGTTAGCATGGGCCAAGGCTTACACCTTGTGGCCTACCTGCGTGTCAGTCTTCGCGCATCGTCCGAGCGGCTTGGACGTTTTACAATGGCATCGCCTCGATATATGTGCATACTAATCTGGATTATCTTAACTGCGCAGGCACAGCAATTGCAGATCAAACAGCTCTATACGCTACACAAATGGACGAATCTTAGCCTAAGCTTTGATTCGCATCATATTCAGGGTGGAAAAAGTGATTTTTTGCCGGTGGATGTGGATATTGAGTATGGTGATGAGGGTAGACATCGAACCTTTCTAACCATACCACGTCTGAGTGCAAGTACACCATTTACGCTGGCCACTGTCGCTGCCAGTGACAATCAAGTCGTGGAGAATCCTCGCCTAGATGCCTACCCCAGCATGGAATGGCATCAGACACCAAATAATTGTTCCGGTATCATCTCCGCCATTAGAACCTATGTGAGTGCTTTCAAATAAAAAGGGTTGCCTATTATAGTACGGATTAGTTACCTCTCCAAAAGCCTTTCACAGCATCAAAAGAAGTGCAAGTCGGCCGGATTTTTGTAGATAGACGGCTCGTACCGTTTAGAGATAATTAGCAATCAGCATTTTTTTTTGGATTCGTCGAAGGATTGATAAAAATCGGATGATCTATCGTTTAGTTATGAGCAAAAGGAAGTTGGCAGCGGCAGCGCTACCTGCAGTAGCAGCAGCAAAATTCATACTGAGGATAGATCTTAGCAGGTAGAGAGTATTTTACAGATGGGGCTTGAACGACTTTCTCACTAGTTATTATAAACCAGGGATCATGATCGTAAACCAAACCGTGGACCGAACCAGCGTATTTTAAGAATTGCTGAATCGAGCCGAAAATCGATAATGTAAATGTTTCGGTTCGGCTCATTTAGTTTGATACGGTAAAGCGCCTATGCGTAGATAAATATCATTGTAAATTTTGTGAATTTGTTTAAGCCGAGATATATCGAGTCGAAGAGTGGCGATACTTGTATTATGTTGTTAATTGCATTTCTTTGCGTTTTGAGATGATTACCGAGCCGGTCATCAGGGGCGCAACGGGCCATAACTACCCATAACTTAAACCAAAAAATTCCGAATGGGTATGATAATAGTACAAAAGCCTTCGCTAAATTTGGTTTGGTTAGCTGCCGTTTTCTTTTTATTGCACTTTGAAGCTTTCTGCATCTGATTCGGATTTGCAACTCCTTATCTCGTAAGCTATTTGGAATATCGCTTTGACGTCTTAAGTAACAAGTCTAAAAAGTCAAAGTCACTCATAATTACAACTTTTTTCAACTTTGTCTTGAAAACTGTAAAGAATTTTACTAAGCAATGCAGGACAAAAACCTAGCTTAGACTTAAAGGTTGAATATTACCAACTTCATTCATACAGTTACGGGCCCTTAAGCATGTATAATTTTAATCAGAATTCGAAAAATGGAAAAAAATTTGTAAGAGGTTTAAAGATGAAATTGAAAACCTGTAAAAAAAGTGGTCACAACTCTGCTTTTTTGGGCAACTTTCGTAATTTTGAGTACGAAGATGCAATTTTTTTGATTGGCTACAAAGCAATGTATTGTAGGCCACGCCAAAAGCAACAACTTTGCTTAAGATATAAAACCAAAATTTAGAATAGTTTACGAGATAGGGAATCATATATTCTACTCTGAAGCTGAAAAGCTCAAAGTGCAAAAAAAAGAAAACGGCAGCTAATCAGACCAAACCCAGACAGGGTTTTTATGCTACCAACATAATATTTTGGTCTCGATGCGATCAACTTTTTTGAGTTCAAAAATGTGTCACAATGTAAAGCTTGAAAATTGTCAGTGAACCACTGAACCGAACTTTCATCACTTTTATATACATCCACCTAATTCTACAAAGTTTGATCCAAATCGGATGACTATAGTGTAAAGCAGTCATAGGAACGATCGGTCAAAAAACAATTTGTGGTGCGAAAACTTTTTTGGTTTCGTTGCTCGCAACTATGTGTAAGCTTGCCAGTTATTAATAACATCGGCTTCAGCATTTCTCATAGCTTCCATATAACAAACTGGCCAGCCAAATGGTCACACAGAAGAGGCGCCATACATTGGTCAGTTAGAAAATAGCTCACCTAATGTTAGTTCAAAGCAGTGTAATTATTATTTAAGAATGGTCACAGCTAAATCAGTTGGGCTATTCCTATATATAAATGGCAACCCTTGTTCTAGAAAAAACAAGAAAGAAAGTCGGCCAAGCCCGACTGTAACATACTCTGTACCCTTAACGTCGCAGCTCGCATTTGCTCACGAGTTATACTCGCTGCATCTCTAAGTTTCACACTCGCTCTCTCTCTCACTAAGATTGCGGTTCAATAGAATGCTGGGGTGATGGATGGGGGGTGTTTACTGGCCGTTTTTTGCTCATAACTTGAGTATCGTTCATCCGATCTTTATCATTCCTTCAGCAAATCGATAAATACATTTTGTTTTCAAGGTCATCTCTAGAAGGAACGAACGATCTATCTTCAAAACTGTAGGAGATATGACGTTTTTTTGATCTGCCTGCAAGTATAAGAAATATATGCCCCATACATGTCAAGACCTCTATCTCTTACCATCTCTGAGATCTCTTCGTTCATACGGACGGACAGATAGATAGACGGACAGACAGACAGACAGACAGACGGACAGACGGACATGGCTATATCGAATCGGCTGTTGATGCTGATCAAGAATATATCATACTTTATAGGGTCGGAAACGATTCCTTCTCCCTGTTACATACTTTTGCACAAACTTAATATACTCTATGTACCTTCGGTACAGAGTATAAAAACCACACAGAACTTCTAAATAGAACTCACCTTCTTGTTAGATTGATGAATGCTGGCGACTCTGGGTGATGGACTCTGGACAGGTTAATTCAATGCAGTTGTGTCCACCGCAAATTCTCACATTTGACTTGATCAAGGATGAGCTAGTGCAACGATATACACTACCTGCTCACATTTACACGCCCAGTATTTCCATTTTTACCGCCTTAGTGGTGGATCTGACGGAGAGTAAGTGTTTGGGTGGTAGGGCTTACATAGCCGATGCCTGGGCATACGGTTTGATAGTCTACGATTCATTGGTTGGTAAATCGTGGCGCATAGAACACAAATCCATGCTGCCATCTCCAATGGAAAGAGTTCCGCGTCTAGGTGGTTCACAGGCAGGCATATTTACGGTAAGCCTGAGTCCCAGTGAACAAGAAGGTAAGAACTTTACAGGACCTCTTATATTCAATTCACATTTGATACCCAATTTGCTTACAGAGCGATTTTTATACTTTCACACGCTAAATGCCTTCACCGAGCTGGCAGTTCCTCTGCATCTAGTGAACAATGCGAGTATTTGGCAAACAAGCAGCGCTCAGGCCGTTGATCAGCATTTCCGTCTCCTGGGTACGCGTGGTACTCAATGCGAATCGGAGGTTATGGATAATACTGGCAATCTCTACTGCAGTCTCCTAAGTCTGGGAGCTCTTATAAGCTGGGAGGAGCACTTAAACTACACCGCAGATGATTTACGCGTTGTGGCTTATAATCCGCAGCAGCTGAAATTCGTCACTGGCCTTAAAATCAATCGCAATTCCAAGGGAGAGAACGAACTTTGGGCCCTAAGCAGTGAACCAAAACTTTTTGTGGGCGGCACTTTGAGAGAAACTGAGGTGAAGTTCCAAATTATTGGATGTCGCACTGCTGACCTGTTGGCTAACAGTCCCTGTTCAGTGGGTGCTGCCACGCAGGGCTGAATTTCAGAGGAAAGACTATCTTTCTTGTTTAATTCTTTATAGAGAAGTATTCGAATATTTTTGAGTATTAATAAAATAGTTCTAGAGTAAGTAAGGAAAATCTACAAATAATCTTTAGAAACTGATCTTCTAAACATACAAACAATTTACTTTTACTTTAACGCGATTTGGTAATTGGTTTTTCAACATATTAAGTGTTAGTAAAACTGACGATTCGTATTAAAGCACTAAAAAACAACATATTGACTGGAATTTATGGGAACTTCTTTTAAATTTTTCATAATTGGCTTCCAATTTAATTGCGATTTCATATAAATTTATATTTATGTTATCTAAAGTATTTTCAAACTATAACGGAAAATAGTAACGAGCTACTCACCCATTAAAATGCTTACCAACAGAAGCTGCCTGCTAAGGCACTCCATACTAGAGATGAACGTTTGATGTTTTATTGTCGGATTGGTGCGTGCGATAGTCTGAAATATGTGCTTTCAATATTAAGGTAAAAGTACAAATTAAAAAAACATTTTAAGTTGAAAGTAATTGTTCCTAGTCCACCAAAATGCCTCTAGTATTTTAATTTTTAAATGCTTGGACACTGAATATTTCTAAATCTTTTGATTTTAAATGTAAAATCTGTACAACCGATTTTGGTCTTTATTTATTATCTTTAAGCGCAGATTTCTCTTCTTCCATAGGTGTCAGATAATCTGTTTTATCTGATTTTACTCTGTTATTTGTAATTTTATGAAACACCAAATATTTGGCTTTACACAGCACAAAGGGCCACAAGCCAAGCTTCTCGAAATCTTTTGGCGTGTATGCTTATAATTTTTCGCACAAGAGAAACGGACCTACAGTTTTTTCATGGCTTCGCGCTACTTCACAGCTGGCGCCAATAGTTGGTGAAGTTGACCTTCTATAGAAAGAAAGCAATTTTTATTAGATGTTCCGAGGCGGGATAGAACACACGCCTTCCGCACAGCAGGCTATCACACTAACCGCTACACCACACCCGGCCACTATCAATCTTATCAAGAAGAGCAAGGCAACAAAGTGAGAGTATATTGGTGTGCTTTACACTGCGCAAAAGGAAAGGGAACTTTTGTTTTGCAGGGCGAACATTTTTCCATGCAGGAATTATTTACTATTTTATCTATACCACCGGGGGGCATGAAATTTGAGTTTGGGAGCAACCCAACAACAATAAAAGAAAAAACAACCGTTATCAGCGAGTCTCGATCGACCAAAATGCAGCTGTGTGCCGTCTGTGTTAGCGTCTTGTAAGCGCCGTGCTCCGATTCACTTTGACTTTGTTTTTGTTCACAATTTTAAGCGACGCAGCTTATAATGAGACTGACTGGCGCAAATTGCCGAAAAAAAATCTCAGAGCAATGAGAGCAAGAGCTTGCCCACCGCTGATCTGTACCATCGGTGGGCACACCTTTGCTCCCATTGCTCTGAGAGTTATTTTTCGGTACAAAATATATGCAATGTGGTTCTCAATAGCCGTCTTGAGCCTAGCTGATAATGATAGTTGTTGTCCAAAGAAGCATGATGCAATTGGCAATTGGATCTCGCTTCCAAAACAGGACAATAAATTTTACTTCTATAGCAACAAAGACGTCACAGTAGGAGGCTCTTTGTCTCTGCTTGTAGCACAACATCGGTCAGTTAGCCCTGTAGATTATCTAACCAATCACTTCTGTAAGAATAAATCAATATTTTGGTATAAACTTTTTTAGCTATCTTTTATATCTATTTTAAATTAAACTTTGCCATTTTTAGCTATATTTAACAGGTGATTTATCAACTTTTGGGCTTCAACAGTGGGCAACAATGATAGCGTCGCGTGTGTTTGTTTTTGTTTTAACGGCTCGGAAGTTTCTTGTTGTAGTTGTCCCCGTGTCTCGCGCGACTCAAAACATAACATTAAGCAAAAATATGAATGAAATAAAAACGACTTGAAAAAATGTATCACGCGCCCATCACTAATCGATAGGCAATCAGCTGTGCGCAACGCTACGAGTAATCGATTGGCAGGCTCTTGTTTACGTGTAAATTAAAGAATAAAATTCTAGTTGTAAACATGACAAATCTACAACGCTGGCTGTTCTATGCAACGCTTTTTGCGGTACCCTACCTGTCTCTTGTGCTGGGCACAGTGCAGACAGAGTTGACGACCAAATACTCCATACACATTCAATTGTTGCCGCTCTTATTGTTGGTGCTTTTTGGCGTAAGTAGTTATAGCAGCACGGGGAACAGGTGACACTTATTTACCCATGGCAATGACTAACCAATATCAACTTCTGCTTCGGCATCTTCAGATTTACTCCGTGTGTACTGTATTATATCGTACATTTACCTTCAACGATTGTCCGGAGGCTGCCAAGGAATTGCAGCAGGAGATTGTGGAGGCACGCAAAGATCTGATAGCAAAAGGATTTCGGTTTCGTGATTAGATTTTAATTTGTAATTCCATTTAATCTATAAAAGTTATAACAAACCAATGTGCTCTCTGTGTGGATGTTTCTATTGTTTTTGTCTAACTAATCAAAGCTTGCAGGTAGGCGAGAACTCTGAATGTGGGGGCCTAGCGGTTAATCAAGATAGTCAAAACTAAAGTCTAGCATTAATCGGTATACATTTATGTACATCTGTGTGGGCCATATTAACCAATCGTATGTATTTAAGATTATATGGCTGAATTTCTATATCAATTAGTTTATCTGTACTCTAGCCCAGTTGGTTGCATATTTTTTCGTCTGAAGCCGGGTTCCGAGAGACATGTCTCCGAAATCAGTTCTGCTGTGAAAATTGGTTTTTGGGTTGGTAATGTAGAGTAACACAGAGTGAAGCTTATCAAATCTTTTTATTAAAAAGTGACATATTTAAGAAATTACCCAATACTCGCCATTGTTTTGGCACACGGTTTATTGGTCATAAAATGAAAACGAATGAATATTTTTCAAAACTTTTTTCTTATTTTTATTCGGTCACTCAATGGCTACAAATCGTAGAACAACTTATTCGAAATGGCCGCCCTGTGCCTTCCAGCAACGTCGAAGTCATGAGAGAAGGTTGCGATTGTTTGCGCGCAAACTATTTGGTGTTCCCACTTAGGGCAAAACAAAATGGGAAAATATTTATAGATATCAATCTTATCTTAAATTAAATCAAAAACTGCGGCGAGCCTGATTCTTCTTCGCTTCTTCTTGCTCGAGTGCCCATAAATATGATGCTCCGCAGCATTTTCTGTTGTTATTTCAAAAAAAATTGTATTGTTTGCTCAAACAAATCAGCCTACTTTATTTATAAATTAAGCAGCTTGGGCAAAGAAATGTATATTAAAACTTGCCCCAAACTGTGTGAAAACAAACGCAAATTATATGCGGAAAGGAAATAATAGCAGGCTCTAGGTCAGAGATGGGCATGCACACATATCGTCACACTTTTCACACGCATACAAGCACAATTGGCGTGCGCCGCATTCGTGTTCTATAAATAGCTTTCAATGCTTATAGCGTACGTGTGATTTTGTGCAGTCGGCCGCGGCAGAGGTTCTATGCACACGCTGCCTCGTGTGTATTGGAGCGTCGCGACGCGCCCATCTCTGCTCTAGGTCAATAAGTTATGATTTTCATCATAACGTTTCTAAAACAAGATACGCACAACACCACAAAGGAGGCTGGTTGATCAATGATTTGTAAATATTTAAAGAGCAAATATTTGCTCATGTGGGAACACCAAATTTGTTTTACGTAAACATTTACAGTTCAAGGATAACTTTGTTTGCACAATATGTTCAAATTTTGTTTGCGTAAGGGACTTTCGCTTAAGTTAATATTGAGTTGACTTCTACAGAATATATTTTTTGATAGGCCTACTTTTCATTTTAAAACGAGAAGGCTAAGCAATACCCTTGCATTTGCTGGCTTGGAAATATCAGAGTTTAAGAACGCTTTAGAAAAAATTGTTCACAGAGAAAAATATCCGGTTGAATTGTAACGAAATCATTAACTTTCCTTGATAGCACAGTGGAACACTTAAAATAGCCTGACAACGGTTGTTGCTGGTTAAAAAAAGATAAGAGCTAAAATTTTGGAAAATTCACCAAAGATGAAGGGAGTTACCACAATTGTTATACCAAAATTCTGCCTCCAATGGACAAGCGGTTAGAACCCCCCGATATCACTTAGAAAATGGAGTCAATGGAAAACCAATCGATAGAATTTCTTAATATTTTAAATATATTGAGATGCTGACCAATAAAATGTGTCCTTAAGAGAGAATCGGTTACATGCATCGAATAACCGCGATACTGGGTACCACATTGGACAGCACCAATTATCGAGTCCATATAAGCCATAAACACAAGGCTGCAAACCGGTCCTGAGCCGAACCCCAAAGGACCGGTTCGGTTGGTTGTTTTTGAATCCCTCGAACCGAACCTTTCAAATATTAAACCTCTCGAATCTAAACCCGAACCGGACCCAATGTATACAAAAAAAGGTTCGGTACAAACAATCATTTAAGTCAATTTCTTCAGAACTTTAATAGCTTTCTTAATATTTTGACCGGAAAACAAAATTGTATTGTAAAGAATCGGTTAAAATTATAATTATAGATGAGTGTAGAAATCGAATTCATATTGCGATTTTGATATGGAAATATAACATGAGTCAAGGTGGAAAATGGGAAAGCAAATCTCGTATAAATATATAGGTAAAAAACCTGTTCAAGAACGAAATATTCACAACTTTCATAAGGACAAATGTGTTAAATGCTCTTAACTGTTTTTGACACCGTTTGTGCTCATCTTAAGTTCAATGTTCCATAATTTGATAATTGTCTAGTATACCGACCTATGCTCGAAAAATTTCGAAATAAATTTTCTCGATTATGAAGAATTATCATGCATTGGTCATCCATGGATTCTTTTAAAATGAATTATAAAATATGCAGATTTGTACCAAAAAAATGTATATGGGTATTTCCATGATGTTGAACGCGACAGTCGTACGCATTTAAAGTGGAATATAAGTGAAATTGAAATCATTTTTTTTCTTTTGTTGCGTAGGCTGGGTGTTCACTCAAAAGTCTCAACAATCAAGCTGCAGCGCAGCTTTCATTGATATAACCATATAACTCGTAGAAATTTATCTTTTCCAAGTTCTTTTGGCGATACTTTACAGCCGTTTTAAGTAGCTGACATCTGTTTTTACAGCTGCGGGTTTGGTGTGAACGCATGCTGCATGTTTTTGCAGCTTCGACAATGCAGCGCCCAGTGTGAAAAGGCTGTAAGGAATCTGGTCCATTCGACTTCTCCTGAACAAAAAATTGCCCAATTTTTTCCGAAAGTACTGACAAAAATCGGTCAACAATGTAACAATCTATAAACCCAGATTCGAACCAAAGCCTTAGGTTCTATAAGTACAGGAACCGGTCCGCGAACCGAACCTTAAACTTTACAACAAAAGTTGATCAAAATTTTGCTGGTTTGCAGCCTTGCATAAAGCTTGGTACGGAGATACCCGCGAAATAGCTGCGAAATCAAAAACTCCTTATACAAAAATTGATTTCGCACGGATTTCGCAGGTTGCTATTTCGTGAGTTGGTCTGGAGTTCAAGCGCGAAATAATCACATCGATATTATCGATTGCCACCCGATGTCAACGTGTCACGAGATAGTCTATCGATAAGTGATTATTTCGAAAGTGTGAAATATATGTAAACTATATTTTTCGCAATCACATGTGGCGCGGTAAATTCAAATGAATGAACCTAAGTGTGAAAACCGATATAAGAAAATAATAATGAAAAGCGCTTGGGAAAGTTGGTAAGTAAAGTAATTATGCAATTTAATTATTTTATGGCTTTTCTATTAGATAATTGCAATGCGGCTTGGGCTTTATTGAAGGACAGCTTACACTGCCGGAGTGCTAAGCACGCCAAGGGTGGAAACAAACGCATCTCAGAGAGACGCTGATCAGTAGTTGAGTAAGCTCCATAAATTTCGTGTTTGCCAGACTTGTTGGTCCAAGAAGGTTTTATATGTGCTAGTGTCATTTATATTAACGTAACCATTTTGAATTGTCTTTTACAGAAACCATAGCTCCTCGTACAAGATGGCTAATGATGAACTTTGGCGCAGCTCTAAGTGATTCAATTGTGGACGACGGCGATTCTGTATGTCAAACGGATGAGCTGCACAACTTTTTAATGGCCGACCTTGGGACTTCTTTGTGGCCACAAGTCGTAACAACGAGATGCCATTGCCCAACCAGATTCAGCCCCTTCGCGTCCACAGTGCACCATTTGCCTATTACAAATAAAGGTCACGATGGACCTATAAACCATTTAATTCTTCGCAATTTACGTTTTTTACGTTTTACATCTGCCACCTCTTAGATATTTACTACAAATAGGGGTTAACAAAATACTGTCGAACCCTAATTGCCTTCACTACCGCTTCTTACAAATCACAGAAAGCTATTGTAGCACCTATTGCATCATTGGAGGCCACCACAAGTTTTCACTGTTAATTAATTTAAATTTTCCCGCCAAGTCAAATTTGCAAACAAAACAACTAGAGATGAGTGCATTATTTCGCACTTGCTCCCTGCTGCCTCTAGTTTCATAATTTATTGGTCCCGTTCCCAGGCTTTAAAAAAACTTGAATTTTGTGGCACTGTGTAGTCTACTAAGCACGGTTTGGGCTTGTCTAATAAACAATATATGCTCGTTTCAAGAACATTTTGTTCTCGCTTTGATAGCCGGCTTGATACAGAAAAAAAACAAATATTAACCATATATGGGTGGAGGAGGCTCCAGGGTGGTTTTTGGGAAGGGCGGGGAAGGAAGGAAGGGACGACCACACCCCCCACACAAAAAATTGTGACTCTGACAGTTTTTCGCGGTTAAAAGTAAGACGAGGGAACAAACTTGATATGGGTACGATATACACATATGTATATACATGCAAAAACTTTTGTCTCTTTCTCTTATTGGCTCTGAGATCGACGAGTTCATGCAGACAGACGGACATGGTTAAATCGACTTGGCTGTTGATGCTGATCAAGAATATATATACTTTATATGGTCGGAGATGCTTCCTTCTGGCTGTTACATACATGTGCACTACTTCATGATCCCCCTTTTAACCCATTATTAATCGGTTCAGGTTATAAACACGGAAACCGTAATCTATCGTGTTTTTTTTGTAGATACTCCTTATCAAAGTTTCTTAAACGACTTATAAATAACGACACATTGGTTACATTTTAAAAGACAAAGCATAAATAGCATTTAGGCACCGAATATGCCCTCGAACCTCCAGTTTTCGAACATTTACCATTGGTCCTACCGGAGCTCCATATAGTTAACACCAGATTAGTACAATTTAGCGATGTCATATCTTCTTCTTTATTGGCCTGATATTTGCATCACAACCGCTTGACGGTTTCACCTGATCATCCCATCTTAGTGGTGGGTGTCCCCTCTTGCCTTTTCCTCCAAAGTTAGCCGCCTTCGATTTGTACACCGTTTTTACTGGAGCTTGTTTATCCATCCTGGGATGAAGAGCGACTTGTATAGCGCTGTTTTCGTTTTTCGCGAGAGGGGTCTGCTCCTGAACTCCCTACAGAGCCCGTAGTAGCATCGGTTTGCAAGAGTAATTCTTCTTCGGATTTCCAGGCTGATGCTGTCGTCGCTGGTTATCATCGTCCCGAGGTAGACAAAATCCTCTACAACCTTAAAGTTGTACTCTGCCAGAGTAACAAATTGTCCAAGACGCGTTCTCTTCTTGTCCGTGGATACTAGGTACATACTTCGTCTTGTCCTCGTTTTCCGTAAGCCCATCAGTTTAGACTGCTTCTCAATCTACGATGTCATATGATTCTTCTAAAATAACTACCGCATGCGACCTGAACCGTCCCTGACTAAGTGCTCTCAACACATGGAAGTTAAAGATCTTTTGTTTTGTCTTCCACTGCCAGCAAAGCTTGTACACATGGTGGAATTATACAAGGAGAGGTCATTGAAGAAGGCTGCCTCTTTTTGGGGTACTAGTTGAATGGTAAAAAACCCTCAGTAGCAAAGGGAATGTCAACGTGCTCTCTGGTGAATCTCTTACGACTTCACCTTGTTAATTATACCATGCTTGTACAGCGGAGAGAAAAACGAAAGAAGTAAAAGCTGGGCTCTAGTCACAATACAATTCCAAATGCAGCTCACGATCAAGTTACTGGAATATCGCATGCATATATAAATATACCTTGAATAGTACAATGCAACCAACCCAGCCCAAGCTCTCTGCTCTTTCAGTTTAACAAAGTCGTCTCACTGGTCTCCACTGCTGTTCAAGCTGTGAACACAAAGTCAGTTCGCGCTCAGACGTCAGTCCGTTCACTACTCGAAGCGCTGGTTACGAGACCAAAAATCCCCAAAAGAAAAGAAGAACAAAAATATAAAAAAAAGCAAAGCCAAATCATGAGTCACAAAATGGTTGGTCTGTGTGTCCTATTGAGCTGCCTGGTCGCCTCAGTATACAGTGCGGCTAAGGTAAGTTGCTTAAATGAAATCAATTTCAAGTAGGGGGTGGAGGTGGAATAGTAGGGCGCCAAGCCCAAGTCAAATCGTGCAAAATTATCGTTGCACAACAGCGAAGCGTGTCAGGGACGTCAAAGAGAACCAAGTATGTGGGTAATGAGGTGGAGGAGGCGCATAAGTAGCGTTAACTATAAGAAGACTCGAATGCTGCACCCATTTCGAGGCTGCAACAAGTGACGCGCCCCACCTACAGGTTGAATGCACCCCAAAGCCTGGAAAATGCCGCAGTTGGAAAATATTCAGTTTAATTAACATAATAAGTAAATGTGTGAGGTTTTTCTCTGCTTGTACAGCTATTGTCTCCCAATGAGTGCGAGTGAGACCCCAAACAGGTTTTTTTTAAATGGACAATCAGTTTCCATTTCAAAGAGGGAACCGGTGTATACCGGCTTGCCACCCCAACACATCTTCTGTTATTACTTCAGCCATAAAAAATAACAAAACATATGCGAAAATCCGCAGCTGAACTTCAATTTCAATACCGAAAAAGTGATTAATTTTAGAATTTTGCGTGTGTTATTTTCCACTATATAATTTTATTGCGCCTCAATTGAATGCTTAGTCACGAAAGTTAGGCCAAAATGGCAAAACAAAATTTTTTCAAACTACTGTCCCTGATTCATTGTAATTGAACCCGTTTGTGCATCGTCAACGAACATTCAGATGTGTTTATTTATACATTTAGCTCCCGCCTTTGTTAAAGCCACTATAATCATGACATATTGCTTAACCGATTTATACAAATGTGTACAATGTACATATGTGTGTATGTATGCTAAACGCACATGTACACAGACTTTTGTCTAATGGCAGAGTCGGATTCCGGAACCGATATTAAAAACTTTGTATGAACCGAACATCGCTTGCTGCTTAACCAACCCGACACGATAGTACCAGTTCTTTCTTTGTGGCGAGAAGCGGCCGAGGTGTTTAGCCCTCCATTTTGTAAACCACCTTTTTAGAAAGACATTTTTTTCTTACCCATGGTATATCGAAAAACGAATCTTTAAAAATAACTATTTTAATAAACATGATCAAGCTTTGTCAATTTCTAATCTAAATTGAGAAAACTGCACCCATACAACTATAATTCAAATCACAAATAAAGATATCTACAAAAAATTTACCAGTTTACGCAAATCTGTGATTACATATTACGTAAAATTATACCCAATGTCAATATAATAGCCCACCCAACAGTAGTTACCGAGAACGGATCCAACTAACTACCAAACTATCGAGAATGTGTTCCATTTTCAGTCCGAAAAGTATTATCTGTCGCTCAGCTTGTGGCAGCAAAACCAAGTTAATTTCTCCATACAAGTTTTCGCAACTGTTCTCGACACCGAAAACGGATTGAAAACTGAATCGTGTTCAATACGTTTCCGCTATCGAGAATGTGTCGAGAAAAGATTAGAAAATGTGTTGTAAACGTTTACTTTCGCGAGAATTGATAAGAATGTTTTGTTTAAAAACATTTAATTTTTGTTAGTTTGATATTATATTAATTAAATTGTATCACATTTTTGACACGAAAATAACTGAAAATAATAATTACATACTTACAACAATTGTATTGCTGTTACAAATGGAGGAAAAAAACTAATGTCCGTTTGAACTCAGCTTTTCTTAGACAATCCGGATCTCGCTGTTAAATAAAACTATCGTAAATCTCATAGGTCTGTCTACTTTCATTTATTTGTCGCGTCCCTATAATTTTGCTGAAACTGTTAAATAGGAAACTATTTATTTTTCGATCATAGAAAAATTTATAGTTTTACCGGTACATTCGGTATATGCTGAAATCAAAGTCCGGACTCCGTACTGGAAGCCCAATCCGTGAACCGAAGTGTAACCTTTAAGCGAAACACTCATTTCGGATTGACCCGAAACCGGTACTATGCTTGCGGTTCCCATTTGAGATGGACGCAAAAAAGAACTTTATTCGCAATCATATTTCGATCCCTAGCTCAATTTTTAAAATTTTTTTTTTACTTTCTGATCATAATAGTGTTCCACTGGTTTGTAATACTTTAAATACAATCGAAACATATTTAATTCATGATCATAGAATACCTCATAAACAACATAAACTAAAATCTTATGTTATACTTACCTGCACTGTTTTTTCACACAACTGGTTATTATACCTATAATTATAATTATTATACGTATACCTCAATACCTCAACGAATCTCGGTTTGTTCTTAAAACAGATTAAGTCTGAAAAGATTTTGATATTAAGAACTATATCCCAGAAACGTTTTACAATTAAAGTGATACAGGTGCAACAATTTTCTAAAAAAAATCTTCGCTTACCTTATGCAATAAATAGTATTGAATGCATGACTGATTTGACAGACTGTCAGTTATTTAGACTACCTGTATACCCGGCGACGCTCGGGTTCTTTGAATAGTGCACAGAGAGGAGATGATTCCTTCTATGCGTTGCAAACTCTTGGACAAAATTATAATACACTTTTCAAGTGTATAAAATGAAATAATTCGTTTTTATATTTACCTGATTAAAATTAACTTTTCAAAAATATGAATTTTTCATACCATTTGGCAAGAAAATAATATTTTTCTCATCGAAAATAATATAATTTACATAAATTGATATTAAGTAGTTTCAGAATGATACTAAAAATGTAATAATGATAAGTTAAAAAATATCCATACTAAAACTTTTAAGATATCAATTTGATATATGGTCATATCGGAGTAAAATTGGTATGAAAAATATCATTTTTTTTCTCGGTATGTGGGTTGTTTTTTCTGATGAGAGCGTTTTATTTAAGCTTTAACTGGTTCATCCAAATCAAATTGGGAAAGTATCTAACTTCGTATTTCAAACTTACAAACCAAATTTACAGTTCATAGCTCAAATAATCTCTGAGATATGGATCTGAAACACTTTCGAACAGTTTCGAAGGCAGTTCTCACCCGACAAAATATTTAACTCCATATTACTAAGCTAACACCTAATTTCCAGTTCAAATTTTTAAAAACTCTTTTGAACTGATTCAGATGTCTAGTTCGGATAAATGTGCAAATTAAAATACTTCATAATTTGGAGTTCATATTACCAAGCGAAATACAAAATTTCTAGTTCAAAAAATTTCGAACAAAAGTAAAATCGATATAAGAAAGCTGCGTAGAAGATGCAAAAGTGAGTACGAGCTACAAAGAAAAAAATAAGATCCATATCAATTTGATATGGGCTGGTTAATTTGACATTTTGTCAAATATAATTTTTTCATATCATTTCTAAACTATAACGTTTCTTTTGAACCGTAAATAATATCAATTTGTCATATGATATTAGAAGAGGTCAAAAGGATATCTATTTAATATTCGAAACTCTGAAAGGGATGTATAGAAAATGAGAAAAAGGAAAGAGACAAATAGTGTTTCACATCGAAACTCCAAGCAATGTAATGAAATATATAAGTAGGCTCTCAGCCATGTGACCTCACGCATGCGCGATAGCGCAGTGCGGTAAGATGCCATGGCAATTTGGTGCCGAGTTCGATCCCTGGTCAAGGCGGGGTCAACAAATTATAAATTCGCTCTTTTTCTGTTTCTATAAAACAATAAATAATAGTACTTAGGTAAAAAATAAATAGTGCCATTTCCAATTCATTTGTTTTCTTTGTTTAATAACTAAATTATAAAATATCAATTTGATCTTAAAAAATATTATCTTTAAAAATATTATTTTGAAATGTTCGAAAATTTCACTTTGATATTTTTAGACAGGTCAACGTCAAGTGTGTCATATCGGCTTTTTATTGATATGAAATATATAATATTAAGCCCCAGATAATATCATTATTTTTTTCTGTGTACCACTATAAAAATATAAATGCTCGTCATTCGTATCTATTTTGTTCGAGCGGGCTTTAGTTATTAACACTATGCTTGACAATGTCTTGCCCTTGCCGAACCTGGCCATCTCATCTCAATTTTAGGGCGACTCGTTTTCTTACTTATCTGGATCTTAGAAACCACTAGAGATTGATCTATTTGGAGTCATTAGGAATATGAACTGCCTAACTGGAATCAAAACAATTTCTGACTTTATTTACTTGAACCTCAAAACCTTCAAAAGATGAAGCAAGCACAAGAGCGCAGAGCTCAACGTGTTCTGTCGAAAGTATGCATTACGCCTGACGAAAAAGTAATGCACTACAATCGCTGCTTTTCGTTAGAGAGATGGTAGTCGAAAACAAACAGACTGCGAACATTCTGGGAATGGCAATCCGATAGCAGTTCGGCTCTAGCATACATCTTTTATCACTAGTTATGTAGGCTATGGGCACCCCGTTTACAAAGCGGCAATACATATGGCAAAGTAAAGCAGATTGTATGGGATTATTTCCTTCATACTGATGGCAAAGTAACGTAGGAGTAATTCATTATGGAATGACAATTTTCGCCGCTGAGAGCCCACTTTGACTCCATTTATGCAGGGCTCTTACCTGATTCAAAAATATATTTACTTTACATGGTCTAAGATGCTTCCTTCTGCGTGTTACATACACTTACACAAACTCGATATAATCTTTATTTTTGATACATAGTATAAATTTAGTTGTACCGTTAAACGATACTGTTGCCTAGATTTGTTTTGGACGTCTTTCAATTCGACAGCATTTTTGATGATACAATTTTTACTTAGATTGAATGCACAAGGGGATGCTCGAATAAAAACATAAAATATTCACATTTTCTTTCTCCTTGTTTTCTCTAACCCAGGTGCCCGTTGCCATTTACTACGAGTCCCTTTGCCCGGACAGCGCCAAGTTCATTACCGAGCAGCTCTATCCGGCAGTTAAGTCCGAGCTGCGTGAGGTGGTCGATCTCACCTTTGTTCCCTTTGGCAAATCGCACTTCTCCACGCAAGGCGCGGAAGTGACTTTCAACTGCCACCATGGCCCTAACGAATGCTATGGCAACAGGGTGCATGCCTGTGCCATTGAGCACATTCAGGCCAACTCTTATCAGATTGAGTATACGCGTGAGTCGCTTACTCTGGACTTTATTAACTGCCTGATGAAGGCTGGCAAGAACTTCCCGGACAATGTCTATCCGGGTCAGCGTTGCGCCACCGAGAATCACATCAATAACTGGGAGAACATCAAGAGCTGCGCTAATAGCACCGAGGGTAGCCAACTGTTGCGCAAGGCAGGAGAAACCACTATGAAGCTTAAGGAACCACTGACAAATGTGCCCACTATTCTGTTCAATGAGGTATGCCAGCTGCTTTGAATATTTTAATAGTTAATTTAATATAATATTAACCTATTCTAAACTCTTTTTCTGTGTACAGCAATTCGATAAAAAGGTCAATGAGCGCGCTCAGCTGAACTTCATAGGAACTCTCTGTCAATACGTGTCGGCTCCACAGCCCCGAATGTGTGCCCAGCAGAACTCTGCACCTGGCTTGGCCAGCGTAAGCGCCATCTTAAGCTCTCTGCTGGGTCTTTGGTCTATAAGCTATCTTCTTTAAGCTGATGTTTCAAGTTCTTCTCTCACTGAGTGCACTCGCAAGTGCAATTACGAATCTCTCAATTTTGTATGTTTTTTTTATTTTCTTTGCTTTTAGGCTAACCGAAACTCAATCCCTCCATGTCTAGAAAAGCAAATGAATTTGCAGAGCTAAAATAAATTTTAAAGTTTATAGTAAAGAACGAAATGAAAGATATTTTTATTGAGTAGGGAGATCTTGCAAGACGGAAATACATCGAATCCATGTATTCTCTGACTGTGGAAGAGTCGAGCACGGATACAAGACTATGTGACAAAACACAGAGTAACGTCATTGCACAATATGGGCCCTGTTCCGAACTCAGAGTAGCTCTTTGGACCCATCAGGCAGCCACCTTCCTCGATTTGAACTTGGGGTTTTAAATCAACGTCTACTATAATTTCAAATCACCTTCTCTATTTCTTTTTATACTACTTTGTACGAACTAGTCGACCCAGCCGAGAAAGCAACAACTAATATTGTTAAAAGCGAAAACCAATTTTGTTTAGAAACTATTTCAGTAAGCCACGAAGTTGCCGCGTCTGGATATAAAACATGAAAATTGCTTAAGCCTTTTTAACTCCTATCAAATACCTGAGACTATTTGTTATTATTTACAAACCAATGAAACATCCTTCGGCAAGTGGCAGATACATACATACGTGAAAGTTTGATTTCCAGAGCTCCATCTCCAATAATAGTCCCATCAATTTCAATATTCTGTGGATGGCATTTAGTCGGCACCTTATCTCAGACTAGGATGTGGAATGTGTTAAGATATACACTCGTATGTATGTAGGTAGATGCATATGTATGTTTTGTATTTTTCGTATATTTAGTTTAAGCATGTTCTATAATGCTAATCATAATTGGAATTAAACGGCGCATATCGGTTGAATTATAATCTAAATAAAACTTTGTTGTGTAAATGTTAATATCACTATAGCAGCGCATTTAGAAACATAAAACTAAACTAAGAGTTAAGAACTAATCGAATTTTTGTGAATAGTGCGTGAGGTAAGGTGATCCAACACACTGCTTGATCAGTGAGTAAATGCCTTTCAAACTAAATATCTAAACATATTGCATAAATGGTAGTATGTTTGTGTGTGTGTGTGTGACATGGTGTTTAATTTTACATTTATGTTTATTAATATTATTTCACTTGAAGGTGTCCATATGAAAACATCAATATAAACTATACAATCGATTAGATAACAATTCTGTTTTTTTTTGTATTAAATTTGCTTGCATTAATGTGTAGTTATTCTGGTGTTGGATTCCACTATCGATAGTTTTGAAATTTAAGAACTATTCAACACTTGATATAATTCGCATATCAAAAATGGATGCACAAGAATGAATATTACGCTGTTGCTGGGATCGTGTCAATGAAGATATGAGATTAAAGCTATTATAACCAGAGACCGTGTAACCATTGGACAAATTAATTCTTGATAAATGCCAAATGCCAAATTTAAAATTTAAATTATTTTATTTATCTTGAGCTCCCGAGTTTTTTCATTATAACTTCCGAACTGCATTAGCGGTTTTAAAAAGCTGTATTAGATTTTTTATAAAGAATTTTTTCTCGATATATTAACTACAAAAGTGGGAAAAATCAGTTCAATGCCATGATCATAAAATTATAGGCGTCAGACATGCTACAGTTCGCTTAAATCTTTACATTTATGACCAACTTAGATGCAAACCGTTAACCGGAGTTAAGACTGGTTAAGTTCGTGGAGGTTTTAAGCCACTGGTTCGGTTTACAAAATGTTTTTGGAAGCCAATAAAATAGCTGTTTCAGTGGTTCATTGTCATATTTAAAGCATTGAATTTCTAATAACAAATTTTTGACTTATAATAGGCTAATTACACTGAGCACATTAGTTATTAAGCTAAGATACATTTTATTTTTATCAACCTCCCCGAATTACATTTTGTGACCAATACTATAATTATCAAGACAAGCTCTTGTTGTATTGGGAAATAATTAAACAAACATCCCACATCATGAGTCATAAACATTTCACGTGGAAAAATTTGTCATCTTTATTAGGTGGTCCTTTTAGACACCAACCTACTTATTATTTTGACAAAACAAAATGTTACATATGTTAGTTATTAAGCATTTTAACTCATGATGTGGATTGTTAGATGTGCTCAATGTAAAAAGCCTATAAGGCTGTCAAACAGACTGCTGTGCCATAGCATTCACATTTTAAAATAGTTAAAAGCGTTTCTATTCATGTTAAGTTCGACATAAGAATTTATTTTCGTGCGTTTTGGAAAGCTGCTTTTAGTCATAAATTGAATTAATGTACATAGTAAAAACATTTTAAAACAGTGAAGGGCAACTATGGCCCGTCGCGCACCTGTTGTCTGACCCGGTACTCATCTTAAAACTCAATTAAATACAAGCAAAATCCAAATAGAAGTACCGCGACTTTGCGACTTTATATATGACAAGTTGAAAAATGAATGCAAAAACTGATTGTCGATGCTGTGCCCTTTGTTTAGATTTTTATAGACACTTCAGCTACATAAGGTCCAACATGGCAACGTCGTCCATAAGAAGCAGGATTGCTGTAGATATCGTTAGCAAATTACGAACGGCGCGCTTCTATTTGAACCCCAGCGACCGAAAACTTTAGCACTTTGAAAACGGGGCATATCTATGGTATCACCGGAAATGAAATGTCTGAGCTGTTTCTTAAGTTGATTATCCTGATACAAATTCACAAAATTTACAATCTATCTTCATATAAGCGCTTTAACTTATCAAACCCTCGATAAATGAACTGCAGCAGTTTTTAAAATACTCTGGTTCGGTTTACGATCATGAATAAGGTTCGGTTTAGAACCGATTTGCATTACTGCTTTAAAGAGAAGAATAAAAGGTATTTGTAAGGAACGTAAAGCAATTTTTGATTTTTGAGATTTTCTAAAAACCAGTAGAAACAAGTACCAAGGAATCAGAATCTTGAATAAGTAAAAGACCTTTACAAAAATAGGAAATCAGTGCTTTTATGATTCAAAGCCAGAAGCAACTGCATAAATTAAAAACACTCCAAATCAAAAAGTTTTATAAAAGGATAAGGGTAAGTAGAAGTGGGTAAAACAGAGAGCTTGAAATCTTTATAATCGTATAATTCTTTGGGATGGACACAGTGATCTCTCAAAACAATGTCAAATAATACCAAGCAAACACATAAAACAAGGATTTGTCAACATAATCAGATCAGATTACAGATTCCGATATCCGAAGTGACCTATAGAAAAAACTGCGCTTGCGACACACTGTATGGAGAGCGTACTCTTGACAAACAACAATTTTACAACAGGATAAAACCTTATAAACACGGATGTGTTTGTGGGTATCGTATTTCACTTAAATAGAAACACTTTCAAAACGCACATGAGAATCAAAGCAAAGCCAAGGTGTTTCTAATTATATGAAATACTGTGACGAAAGGAATTTCTGTCATTCTCAGTACTGGCATTTAATAAGCTTTGACAAAATTTTTAAGTTTATACATAAAAGGACGCTGCAATTGATATTTATTTTCTTTCTTTCATTTTGCCACACGCCATGTATTGCGTCGCAAAATCGCTGTTCTTGTATTTGGGTGTTTGATTTTAATTGAATTTTGGAAGGGTTAAGGGGGTTGGGCTAAGAGGGCGCAAGGCGCAATGGGATGGAATTTCAACAACTATCTAAACTAATTTGAAACCATTTACACCCTTTGCTCGTATAGTAAAAAGGGTATACTAAAGTCGTGCGAATGTATGTAACATGCAGAAGAAAGCATTTCCGACCATGTAAAGTATATATATTCTTGATTGGTGCTGGTCAAAAGCGGAGTCGATATAGCCCAGTCCGTCCGTATGAACACCTAGATCTCAGAGAGTAGAACAGCTGGAGCGTCCAAAATTGAAATGTATATTCCTATTACCTGTACGCCGATCAAGTTTGTTTCAAATTTTTGCCATGTCCCCTCCCGCCGACACAATAATAAATATATAACTCCCACATAATTCCACAAATTATCATAAAGATCGGATAATAAATCCCCTCTCAGGAACAAAAGAAAGCTATTAAACATTTCTTCGTGCAGGGCAGACTTTAACTCACGCTCTCGTCTTATTTGCATTCAAAAGGTAAGAAATCCGAACGTCACAATGAACATTGAATATTATCTATTCCACTTGCCTTTGGATCGACTTAATGGAGAAGTACGCCAACCAAAAGACTGGTCTCCTATATTTCGTTTTGTAGTCGCCTTTTGAATCTGAAAAGACGACAAAACATTTGAAATATTTAGGCGCTTACAAAGCAGACGGGTCGATTTTTATATGAATTGCCCTATATATTTCAAATTTTGTCATCTTTACTTAGGATTTGGTTTTTGAAATTTCAATTTGGGGTTACAACACAGATTTAGAAATTTTTTGGAACTATAGATCTTCATATGGTTTACAAATGTATTAAACTAGAAAAATACACTTATCCAAATAGTTCCTTCTTAAGTCATATTTCATATTTACAACTTTTCGAAATAATTTAGTTTTAATAAAATAAAAGACTACACAATTTCAAAATAAACAAATTTATGGAAAAGATGTTAAATTTTTCGTCGGGATATACAACATTGAGTTTTATTGAAAAAATAAATGTTTAAGCTGTTGGAATCAGTATCATGTAAGAACGCTATTAACTAAAAATAAGTAACTGTAAATGCAACGTTAAGCTTTCTCTTTATTGCTCTCACGAACCTTTATTCAAAACCATTGACCAAAGACTAAGCTCAAGGAATAAAGTATTAGGGAATGAAAAATATGCACGTTAATTAAAATTTCCAATTAAAAATTGAACTTTTCAATACAACGAAATTGCATTATACTTTGGTTCGATTATTCTTTGACAACAATCAGAAATTTCGGTCTCTGATTATAACATTCGTTTATTTTGCTTCTCTTTGTGGAATTTATTGCATCTTGTGGACTTTAATGATGTATGTACGAGTATTTCGAAAGTGTTATATCCGTTAAATGTGTGTGTATATATTTAAGTTATTTCTTACAGGCTTTTGCGGCAAACAATTATATACCATTGCGTTCTTAACGTGTTAAATTCGTGTTTATTAACAAGAAGTGTACAACAAATGAATGCCAGGCTCAAATGCAACTGAAGACTGAAAATACAACTGATAAGCCCTAATCAAGCCCTATCTCGCATATCATTGTACAAGTATATATATATTTATAGATAGGGGGAGGGGGTGATAAACTAATCGATCCAGTCGACGGCAACAACAACTGGATCTTCTGCTGCCTCCATCTTGAACTTTTGTCGGAGGAGCACTTATCAGTCAAAACGCCAGTTAAGTTAGAGTTATACATGTAGATAAACGATAGATCTTAAAACGATTACAATTGTTTAACAAACAGACTTCTGCTTTATCTTAGCCTAAACTAGAGACATCGTTAACGACATCGAAATCGATATCTCGCATAAATATGCTTATTTGAGACGCCGGCCGCCAGTCCTGCCCCTGGTCCGCCCTCACATTTGCGACGCAGGCGGCGTCGAGCTGGCTCCCGGGTTGGAGGACGCCGCTGGCAGATCGAATCGGGCATAGAATAACAAGTAGGGTGTAATCGTTATCTTTCGCGTTGGCGACAACAAATCCTCAAACTCTCGCTGAGTCATTGCCTTAATCTTGTCATCATCGCACATATACCAAATGGGCTCCGATGGGCTGCCCTGCGCATAATTGGCCTTGACCCCACCACGTCCAGTGCTGCCATAGCCCGTCGGATAGGCAGACACAATGTGGCTGCTGCTGCTGAGATTACTATTGCTGCCATTTTGCAGCGTCTCATCGCTAAAATCACTGCAACTGCCAGCGGCACTGGGTTGTTGGCTGCAGCACAGGCGCATGGCACAACAGTTGACGCCATGACAAGTGGTGTTCATACTCAGCTTGCCAATGCCATTGGTAATGGTCTTACTGCTTATCCCATTCAATTGTTTCACATTCTTGCTCATGTCGCCACTGCTTGACGCTTTGCTGCGTCCGAATTTCATCTTTTTCATGAGACTAGTACCGGAGGAGGCCAGAGCTAAGGCAGCGGCCGATACGGGAGTGCTGCCTTGTCCATTGCTGGGCGCCGCATTCTCATTGGAGGCAGCCGCCGCCGTTGTAGCCTGCTGTTGGGCCATGGTATTGCGACGATCCTTGGGGCAGTTTACATAATCGCTGGCCAAGTCCAAAAAGCAGGTGTAGGCTATGTAATGACCCACCGTGAGGGTGGCCCCCACATGGGTAATTACACTATAAAGCTTGTACACATGCAATTTGTTGCCCTCACTCAGTTCACAGCATTTGGCGCAGAAGCAGGGCAAAGTGAAGGTGGTGGGCACATAGGTGCTAACCTTCTCCATGCCACCCGAGAAGCGATTCAGCTGAATAACCAGCAAGCGTGGCAGCACCTCATACGAAATGGAGCGTATGGCCTCTGTATAGCCAGTGCATTGATTGCAACTGTATTTGTTGTCGCCTCGGAAGTATTCCTTTGTGATGCAAGAGTTCTGAAATGATTGAGAGGAAGTACAGTTGGTAGGTCCTAAAGCTCCGATCACAAATCCTTACCTGTATATAGGCGCTGGGCTTCTCCTGGAGTTCGGCATTGTCATAGCCCGATATGGGCACCGGCACGGATAAATCTAACATGCCCTGCTTTTGTCGTGTCACCGTCTCACAGCTCAGGCACTTGGTGGTCAGCACCACAATGCCCTCGAAGTCGGCATTAAAAAAGTTCAAATTCAGCTCACGTATACGATCCTCCAGTCGCATTTTATCCTTGAGCAGGCTGGCCGAATTGAGCATCTCATCATCACTCGAGTATTTTGCGGACACTGGCGCCGGCGGTGCCGCCGTGGTAGAGCCCGTGAGATCGACTGTGTTCAAGTAGAACAGACTTTGGGAGGTGGCGCCGCTACCGACGCCTCCGGCTATGGAACTATGCTCCTTGAGAGGCGACTGCAAACGCGTCGGTTTCACTGAGGTCTTTAAATCATCTTTTCTCTTGGATTTTCGCGAGAAAAATGAAGTTTTTGTTGTGGTTGCTGTGGGGATGATGGTTTGACTAGTTGCCAGCATGCCATTGCCCGAGCCGGGCGAGGAATCTGCTATACGCTCGGGACCATCGCCAGCATCCACCTCATCAGGATTGGCTATATAACCATTGGCTATCACCTCCGGACAATCGCCAATGGATTTGATCAGCGACTGATTCGTCTCTCGTATACAGTTGAGCACACACATGAGAAACTCATGGGCATCCTGCTGCTGATTACCCTCGAAAGTGGCATTCACATCCTGTATGGCATGCAGCAAGGTGTCCGCATGGTAAGGCTCAGTGGAATCGGCCATCTCATTGCCGTGCAGATTGTGATACAACTCATGCAGTTTTTCACTCACCGACTGATGACTTGACCGATTGGAGCTAGAGGTGCTGGCGGTGCTGCCGCCATTGGTGCTGTTGCCATATGGCAACTCTGTCGTGGCCAAATCCTTGCTGCTCCAACTGCGCGCATGCTCCAACTGAGCCACACCACCACCACCACTCATATTCCTGCCCAGCGAAGCGGATTTGGCCGTATGCTGACGCATTATGGTCTGCTGCACCACATTCAAATCATGGATCAGATGATGCAGATTGTGCAGAAAATGGGGAGCAAAACGGAGCGTGTAAACCACAGAATTCAAATAGCACGTATTGCCAATGTTACACAGCGTGCCCATGGCTGGAGCATGATTTAGGGTGGCTGCACTGCCATTTAAACCACTGCCCGTGCCTGTGGGATTACTACCGCCTGTCGAAGAATAATACTGCTGACTCTGCAAGTCCTGCGCTTCGATGTCACTCGTCGCTGCAGACGGACCAGCACGTAAGCCATTGCCACCATACCCATTTGCCACACGCCGGTCATCACCACTGGTCTGGTATCGACGATCGTAGAGGGACATGATGCGGGTGCGTTTACGCGAGGCTCTCGAATTAGATTTGCCAGTCGTCGAATCAAGTTCAGCTTGTGCCGCCGCAATGGCTGCAGCTGTTTCCGGTGAGATGATGTCTAACTCGCTCAGGAGCTTGTTGCGACGCTTCCGAGTGTTGTTCTTGCTGCGTCCAACAGCTGTGCGCTTCTTTTTCCCCAAAAGCTTGGGCTCTTGTTCCTCTTCGATAGAATTCCAAAACTCTGGAAGGAAGTGTTCTGAAAAGAAATTAGGAGCTTAGTCACTTTAAGTCCTGCTTTTCAATAGTTCCCAGTTTACCTGGTTTGATGTACTCTGTGGCCTCTGTGGGCGTGGGCGAATCGACCTGCTGAGGCGGTGGTGTTGGAGTTGGTGGCTTCTGCTTTATTTCGCCACTGTCTGGCTGTGTTTCGTGACGGGAGCGTAGGTTATAGCTGCGAGTGGAATCAGCCACATAAACGCGCCGCTGTTTTTTTATCTTCGGCACACTAAGGGGTTCGTTGCCAACCACCGTTGGAGAAACCCCTTTAGTAGTTTGGATGACCCTATCAGTGTATTCCACTACAATTGGATAAATGGGGACTGATGTGGCTGCTGGCTCATTTAATTTAGTAGAAGTATCCTGGGGCTCTGCTTGCTCCTGTGGCTTGTTATTGTTTGCGTTGGTATTGTTAGGTGGAAGACTGGCTTGTTCCTTTTTGCTCTCATTTACGTCATATTCGTGCATCTTTCATTATCCTGCAAGGATGCAAACCAAAATTTAATGCCCGTCATATTGATCCAGCAGAAGTGGACGAAGCAAATTAATTTCAACCACGCGCTCTGAGCACATACATCCGAATGGAGGGTTCGTCATCGAACCAGTTTGATAAGTTTACTGTTTGATAAGGTAATGTTTGATAATCAATCAGTAATCTGCCCACACCTAGCCAGTTGGTAAGCCTCCAATGGGGCAATGATTCATAGGTATTTGTAGTATAGGCATACGTGGACGTAAGATCAAGGGACCCCCTCATTAAAAGTTTAAAAATTGTGAGCCGTGATCCGCTGTTACTAACCCAACCATGCCCGAGCAGAGATTTAAAGAAATGTCAACCCAAATCGTATACATATGTTAGCACTATTTTAATCAATGCTACAAAACCAAAAAGATTTTGCGGAGCGTACAGGTTCGAGCCTTGGTTCTTTGGGGACAAAAACTGAAAATGCAGGATCTATTTTTAATACATTTTTTTTTAAATCTTGAAATTTGTTTGCGAAAATGAAATTGGGAGCACGGCTGATAGTCCGGCTTCCTTTTTTTCTAGCTTGGATGGTATAGTTTTTGAACACGCGATATTTACCGGACGTCCAGTTAAAGCCACAAACAGGTCACGGATACTTTTCTTTTCAATATGGCAGATCGTGGCAGCATCGCTGTTATTATGTAATCAGAGCAAAAAAAAAACAGGTTCGAAAATACCTATTACCTTACCTATTGACAAGGTAAATGAAAATGAAAACCTAGGTAAGGTAAAAGGTACTCGAATTTGAAAATACCGAGGTAAGGTAAGATGTACACAAAATTTGTATCTACAGTGCCGCTTAACTGAATAGGTTTGACTTTTTTTTTAGGTTTGAAACGTTGTATATCTGTTAAAAGCACTCCGATTTAAGCGAAATAAATTTTGTTGTATAAAAAGAAATCAATCATTTGTGAAATATAAAAGTTTCTGTCCTGTTAGTTTTGTTTTTATATCATTTTTATTATTTTTTCAAAAACATAGCATAAAATCTCAATTTTTTTGGCTCAACTAAATAGATTTGACCACTAAAACTATTAAACAAAAGAATATAAAGCAAAATTTCAAGGCACTGTGTAACTTAAATAATAAAGGGCACTGTTTTAGCATTATTTGGTATTTGGTATGCCCACCCTTGTTCTTAATTATTTCAAATATTCGGTTTGGTAAGGAATCATAATATTTTTCTGACCAGGCTTTTTTAATTGCTTCAACTAGGGTCCCAGAGTCACAAAATTGTCTTCCTCCTTCGTATACTCTCCTCGACAAAAGTGCCCAAATGTTCTCGATAATGTTAATGTCAGGGGAGTAAGGCGGCCACTCGAGCAATTTGACGTTTTGGTCTTTAATCCACTGTTTTACAACCCGAGCGGTATGGATGGGAGCGTTGTCATGTTGGTACGTCCATGGAATATGACCATAAATCTTCTAAAACTGGGTAAAAGACTTTTGAAGCACAGTCTTGTACACATTTGCGTTCATCTTCGAGGTGACAAAGTGGAGCTCGCATGTTCCATAAAAAACATTCTTCCTTTCGCATATCGTGGAAATAGTAATTATAGCCATCCGGTCCATCGAGGTTGAACTTCTTTTCGTCGGAGAAGACTACCGTCTTCCACTCCTTGTTCCACGTCATGTGTTCTCGGGCAAATCGTTGTCGTGCTTCCTTACAAGCATCATTGAGGAGTGTTTTTTTTTTTATTTTCAATCTCTTCAAGTGTTTGGCGCTTCGAATAATTCGTTTTACCGTGGCCACACTAGCATTTACGCCGCATTCTTCCCTAATTTTACCAGCAGAAAGGTGGGAATTTAAGGCAGTTCGTAGGATAAGTCGCCTCTCCGTTGCTGTTGTTGCATATTTTTTTCATCCATTCATTTTTTTTCCATAGTCTGCTTCATTACTCACAACGTTTTGACTTCGACCGATTTTCTTCGCTTTTTCATAGTGTTTTAAGCCAGATTCAATATAGCCTTTTATTTGACCTTTTTCAAAATCGGTTAAAGGCTGCCCATTTTACAAAAAAACTGATAGCAGTTGCTTTAAATTTTGGAATACAAAAGAATTCAACTCTTTTCAATCACGCAGTCAATCAAAAAGTGAAGTCAAAAATGTCAAACCTATTCAGTTGAGCCAAAAAAAATTGAGATTTTTTGTTATGTTTTTGAAAAAATAATATAATTGATATAAAAACAAAATTAACAGAACAGAAACTTTGCTATTTCACAAATGATTGATTTCTTTATACAACAAAATTTATTTCGCTTAAATCGCAGTGCTTGTTACAGAGATACAACGTTTAAAAACAAAAAAAAAGTCAAACCTATTCATTTGAGCGGCACTGTAGGTATGTACCTAGGTACTTCCAAACATTGGACTTAACCACATAGAATGCAATTATGTTAACGCGAGCAAATCACAGGAATTGTATATAGTGGATGTATAAAATTCGAAGTTAAATTCGAGAACTATTAATATTTAATTTAATAATATAATTTATATGAGTATGTAATCTAGTTCTGACATGTCAACTACGTACAAAAATAAACAAAATAGTCTATTTAATTTTACTTTAAATGTGAAATCATTCATTTTGTGTTGAATTTTGATTCGTTTTATTACACAGGAATAAAATGATTTAGATTTATCTCAGAATATTAGTCGAGTACCCCGACTGCAAAATACCCTGTACCAAGTAATGTTGTTTTGGTCGGATTTTATTTTGGTTTTCAGAATTCAAATTAAGAGTTCAAACTTAAAAATTGAGGCTCTGACAGTTTTCCGCGTTAAAAGGAGGAGGAGGAAGATTTTTCCAAATCTGAAACCAACTTGATCTGGGAACGGTATACACCTACTTGCAAAAACTTGTGACACTATTCCAGAGTCCGGCACGTTACAGTCTCCAGTGTATTGAATAGGGCTCTGCGGCAGCGACGTCGACATACCGACAGTATACGAGCTTATACTACTCTCTTTTGCAACAATAAAGATGTGCTAAATGAGCGCGCTCTCGCGTAACTAAACTAGTGCCGGCCAAATGGAGGGGACCAAAAAGTGTGCTTGTGTTGGAACTCCAAACTACAGCCGTTTTACTTGCCATTCAACGTTCACGGATTCACACAATCATGAGTTCGGCTCGCGTTTGCGTAACAACACGACTGACTTCGGCTCGTGGTAGCTATGGGTGGACGGGTTTGAGCTAAACACACACACACAACGCCAAAATGCACATGTATTTTTTGCCGGCCACTGCTCTATTCTCTTATAGTCTCTGAGATCGACGCGCTTATAAACACAGACAGACCGACATGGCTAAATCGACTCGGCTGTTGATGCTGATCAAGAATATATATGCTTTATAGGGTCTCCCTGTTACATGCATACACAACTTCATGATCCCCTTTTCCCATTTTTAATGGGAACAGCGTATAAAAATATGTGGCATTGAAATGACACTTAACTTTTTATCTTTTTGACTTATTGTAACCAAAACAAGTGCAACAAATGTTGTACAGAAACAACAAGTGAATGAAAGGTTTAAATTTTATGTAATCGATGTCTTGTCACTGTAATTTACCTCCTAAGGCTTAGCACTCCGAAAATTAAACAGTCCGCTAGCGAAATTGACTTGTAAGGTGCAGTGTGACTGTTCAACGCCAAAACACCACTCTTTATCAAAATACCACCAAATGTGAAATGGCCACACTGCGTTGATTTGCTTGCATTTGGTACTATTTTTTTTTTTATATATATTCGGGGAAATTTGGTGGATATATGGAACGCAGAATTCATCGGCAATGCAAAATCTTACCGTTGGTTTTAAATTACGTCAATCGATGATTTTTGACGAACTTTGCTGCTGACATTCCAACGGGTTGATGTGGGTGTTGGAAAAATTACAAACTAGGCGCCTGGGCCTGTCAAGTTAGTGGCGCCGCGAGCTTTCCGACTCTCAAAAACTGAAATTTTAGTTTGTCTGAGTTCTACCGAGCGTAAGAGGCCTGTCGGAATTTTCTTTTATGGAGTTTGTCAGTACTAAGCTTAACTGAAAAACTGACAACTGTGGTCTGCCACTTTAAAGGTGATTTTTTTTTTTTCAAATTTTTAATAATTTGGTGCAAAAATTGAGAATCTTCAGTTCCATCATTGGCTTCTTGAGGGTAAGGAAGA
Source organism: Lordiphosa magnipectinata (assembly GCA_037044535.1). Lineage (NCBI taxonomy): Eukaryota > Metazoa > Arthropoda > Insecta > Diptera > Drosophilidae > Lordiphosa > Lordiphosa magnipectinata. The sequence continues at coordinate 480,894 of JBAMBO010001629.1, forward strand.
ATATTAAAGTTTCTACCTGGTGTACGAAGAGACTCACACCCGGCTCAGTCACTTTATCTTCCAAAATAGTACACAATAGCTTGTCAAAATCAATATATGTAGAATCATGATAAAATGCAGGTCCATTCCCTACTGACTGCTGCCTTAACGTGGTGGGACGGCTCAGCAGGTGCGAGGAACCTAAGAGCAATGCCGGCGGTAGCAATTGCTACTGGTAGGGCCACCCATGCCGGTAAGGTCGAGAGGAAGCATCGAAGCTAAGTAAAGTCAAAACTTGGCGGATAGGATAAAAACGCGAAAACACAGCCGCTCGGCAACCATAGTAAAAGTCATCGAAGGACGAGAAGATGCGGGAGTGCAGGAAGTCGGATACTCACTCAGGGTACAAGCTGCCTTGTATCCGACTTCCTGCACTCCCGCATCTTCTCGTCCTTCCGTTCCTTAGGACACTTGAGGACCGAAACTCGGAGTCACTGACAGCGAGGGAGAAGGCACTCAGAAGGAAGCAAGAGCACAACGTGAGGAGCAACAAACGGCTGTCCAAGTATAGCGTGGACCAGCACAGAGCACCGCGGCGCCAAGCGTAAGCACTGGCAACCGCGACAGGTACGGAATCTCCATCCACACCAAAGGCAGCCAAACCAACCACTGAGAACAGGAAGTACTGCAGGAGACCACCACCACTAATATTACATTTTTTCAAACAGATATGCAATATTTGGTCAATCAAGCCGGTTACGACAAAAAAAAATAGCCCACATGTATTTCTACACTTCGTGCAATGTTTGGTCATGATAGCTTCAAAACTGACGGAGAAGATAGCATAGAAACAGACGGACGGACCGACGGACACGGCTATATCAACTCAGTTCGTCATGCTGATCACGAATATATATATTTTATGTGGTCAGAGATGCTTCCTTCTATGCGTTACAAACATCTCGACAATTTTAATATACTCTCTACAAGGTTATAAAAAGGGGAAATTTAAAGTTTATGTAGCAACTTTAAAGCCACCGCGGAATTTGGGTTTATCATTACGGTAACTAAAAATTATTACGAATTTTTAGCGCATTGAGCAACAGAACATTTTCAATAAAAAATTTCCATATTTTGATTTAGTCCAGTGGTGTCCAAATCCCTATCCAAAGCCTATCCCATGGGATAGCAACTTGTAATTCTGCCGTCGTCGCAGCAGACACACTTGTAGAGAGAAAGAATACGTGTGTTTACGCTCGGCGGCTTGCTTTTGGTTTTACTTCACGAGGCATTTTTCGTGGCATTTGTTTTTTGTGACGTCTAGTACGTGTTTCGCTGCTAAGCACACAAGCGCAATGTTTGATTGTGCGAGTTTGGACACCACTGGTTTAGTCTATTGAAGAGTAACTTGTTGTTGGTTGTAGCAATCAAATGTTTGCACGAAGACATCTAAATAGGGTTCTGACAATATATATATTCCCTATGCGAAGGAGTCATCATCGATTTCAACCTTCCAAACGAGGCAGCAACAGCTTAGCAGCATGTGTACGTGTGCTTCATACAAATGCAATTTACTCACACAGATTTGACTCCATCGAGCGCTCCATTCCCGATAATGTTCAAAAAGTCAAAGCCAAAATCCTAATTTTTCCTGGTCCCACATTGAGATGAGCAGGATCCGAGTTAAAGCGTGCGACTGTTTTCAAAGCTTAGCCGTAATAAATTTTGCCACCTACGAATCACAGGTTTAGGGCATTATTTGTGGGCCTTAGGTAAGATGAAATCACATGCTGTTTTTGTACACATAAACGTTGTTAATCAATGATAATTCCAAAATATTTGCATCATTATGCGGCTTATCAATTATAATAATTATTAGCTCTATAAAAATACGTTCGATCACAGAATTATGTAAAAAGAATATGCATATGTACATTTGTGCGTGTATGTACCAGTGGCGAGGGGAAGCTCTGAGGGTGGGGGTGCGTGTTTTATATCTCTTATGATTTTTGGTGAGGTAGTCCCAGGGTCTCCGCTCTGTGGCTGGTGAATGTAAAACTATATTGCTATTGATTTTGTTGCTGGAATGAAGGTCACATGTCCCACAGAAAAAAAAAAACTACAGATACGAACAACAACAAAGGCAAACCTCACGAAAAGCGCACTAACAGCAACAACAAATTGAAATCAAACATATAACAAAAACAACAATTGACAATTGCAAGGTAAACAGTTATGTATATACAATGCACATACAAATGTTCGAGTACATAGGCTTGTATGTATGTAATTTATTCACGGCATATGCTCAGAGGGCTTGATGAACAGTTTTTTTTCTTGTGGACTTGCTTTCTCCCCCATATCCGACTCACATATTTCGGGAACAACATTTGCAGGCCAATTGTGTGCTGTACAAAGCTACTCCAAAGATGCCGCTGTTTAATTGCAAATTCGGTTTGCAACGTAAGACACGCACACACACACACATACACACACGCACACTCGCTGAGATGTCTGCTTCTTTACACCACTTTTCACTTTTTTTCTCCCACTGCGGCGGCTGATGGTTTCTTTGTTTTTTTTACGGTTGCCACTCACTTAAGAGTATTAACTGCGGTTGAATGTTGCATTGCAGCTAAGCTGTGTCTGGTGCTAAACCTTATGTATGTCTCTATGTATGTCCTTATGTATGGCTAAGTGACAGGGTGACCTCACTCGTTTCTAAGAGTATTTCTAGGGTGACCGCAACTTAGTGTGCCCAAGTAATCTGATCAAAACCTAAAACCCATTTTGATTTTAGTAGGACCGTCCGATTATTCTAGGGATTAGTAGCAGTGCTGCCAACTTTTGTCGAGACAAATAGCTGTTGGAAAAAAAGCTGTATTTTCAACAAATATATTACTTTTCTTATTATTTTATATCATCTGTCTGATGAAGTTCCTCGTCATCATTGTCGTAAGCTTCAGTTGTGCCAACGCACGTTAATTCGTTCAAAATGGGAATTATGCTTTGATTTATCTTATAAAATCTGATGGAATAATCCATTTTTTTTTTTAGCGAATTGTTAGCGATCAGAATAGCAGGTTGCGTCCGTGCCATTACTTTGACAACACTTGTTTATTTGTGGCATTTTCAATTGAATACGTTTCAAAAAAACCTAATATAAGAAGTTTTCATTGTCATATTGTGAATTTTCAATAACTGCAGTAAGCTTAAGAGGTATCAAAATCGTACGTCCGAAACCAAGCCTTAAACTCCGGGTCCTGCAGCCAGACTTGAATTTTTTTTTAAACTCTGCATTTTTGTCAAACGATCTGTAAACATGGCTAGCAGTTTGAGATGACTGCTTCCTAAACGTTAGAGGTGGCAATTAAAGTCAATAAATGACTGATAGAGGTGACGATTCTCTTGTAAGTTTTGCAAATGACTTAAAAAAAGAAAATAAAGCTGAAAAAAGCCGAGACTATTATTAAAAAAGACCGCTTTCCGATGTTTCTAAATTTTTCCCGAATAAGGTTTTAAAAAAAGCTAGAAATTACGGGTAAAAAGTGATTTGACATCACTGATTAGTAGTACCCTGTTCGACAAGTGTAACCAAATTTCGGTCATTAAAATATCGAATGTGGTTATCGACTACACATCGGCTTGTCGATACCTTCAGCTCGCCGCGATACCTTCGTTCTTCTCTTTCCGTTTCCGGCAGAAATCACGATGTCGACTGGAGTAAGTGAAAAAAATAATGCAAAATATTTGCAAACTGCACTGCCGCAGACATTAGATCTCTCGCTAACAATGACTTTTCTCTGGGACAATGCATAATTGCCATTGCAGACACTTTACACTTACCCCGAGAACTTCCGTGCGTACAAGGCGCTCATTGCGGCCCAGTACTCTGGCGCAAAGGTGAAAGTGGCCGATAACTTCAAGTTTGGTGAGACCAACAAATCGGCGGAATTTCTGAAGAAGTTCCCCAGCGGCAAGGTAAGTGGCGGCCATTTCTATTCCTCTCTCGCTCTCTTTAAAGCCGGCGTCATGCAACGTCATCAACCCGCTCTTTTCAGGTGCCAGCATTTGAGACCGCCGATGGCAAATACCTAAGCGAGTCCAATGCCATTGCCTACTTTGTGGCCAACGAACAGCTGCGTGGTGGCAAATGCCCCTACGTCCAGGCCCAAGTCCAGCAATGGATCTCGTTTGCTGACAACGAAATCGTGCCTGCCTCCTGCGCCTGGGTGTTCCCCCTGTTGGGCATCCTGCCGCAGCAGAAGAACAACACTGCCAAGCAGGATGCTGAGTCTGTGCTCCAACAGCTCAACCAGAAGCTGCTCAATGCCACCTACCTGGCCGGCGAGCGCATCACCCTGGCCGACATTGTAGTGTTCAGCAGCTTGCTGCATCTGTATGAGCATGTTCTGGAGCCAAGTGTGCGCAAGCCTTTTGGCAATCTGAACCGTTGGTTCGTCACCATCCTCAACCAGCCCCAGGTCCAGTCTGTCGTCAAGGACTACAAGCTGTGCGATAAGGCCTTGGTCTTTGATCCCAAGAAATATGCCGAATTCCAAGCCAAGACTGGCGGCGCCAAGCCACAACAGCAGCAGCAGCCCAAACAGGAGAAGAAGAAGGAGGAGAAGAAGCCAAAGGAGAAGAAGGAAGCCGAACCCGAGGAGCTGGATGCCGCCGACGAGGCCTTGGCTCTGGAGCCCAAATCGAAGGACCCCTTCGATGCCATGCCCAAGGGCACCTTCAACTTTGATGACTTCAAGCGTGTCTACTCCAACGAGGAGGAGGCCAAGTCCATTCCCTACTTCTTCGAAAAATTCGATGCTGAGAACTACTCCATCTGGTTCGGCGAATACAAATACAACGGAGAACTGTCCAAGGTGTTCATGTCGTGCAATCTCATCACCGGCATGTTCCAGCGTCTGGACAAGATGCGCAAGCAGGCCTTCGCCTCGGTGTGCCTGTTCGGCGAGGACGGCAACAGCACCATCTCCGGCGTGTGGGTGTGGCGCGGACAAGATCTGGCCTTCACTCTGTCGCCCGACTGGCAGATCGACTACGAGGTGTACGACTGGAAGAAACTGGACGCCAAGAGCGAAGAGACCAAGAAACTGGTCACCCAATACTTCTCCTGGGCCGGTACCGACAAGGATGGTCGCAAATTCAACCAGGGCAAGATCTTCAAATAAGTTTCACCATCAAACAAATACTTTGAGATTCAGCATGCAGCAGCAGGAAAAAAGACCATAACATGTTGCCTCATATATATTAAACTAAGTTCCAACTGATATAATACCATACAATGGAGAGACGGATGCACCTTGTGCAGTGTGTCCTGGTTTGATTTTGTGTTGTTTTATTGCCCCTTTTTGCATTTTGTAAACTGAAGAATTTGTTTTGTAATCGCCGATGCCACATGCATAAAAATATACAAAAATATATGGAGAAATTGTCAACTGAACAGCCTAAGCAGCCAGAAAAGATTTTTTAAATAAACCAGAAAAATAATTATAAAATTGCGTTTTCAATTAAAGCAAATGGAGAGTGGGATAAATCGTTATTTTATAAATTCGCGTCAGTTCCGATTCGTATGAGCTGACCGAATTGAAGTCCTTCCTGCAAAAATGGCTTAATTTCAAAAAAGTCATAACTTAAAAATTATTGTTTTCTAAACTAAAATCTAAAACAACTTTACAAAAAAGTAACTTTTCAAGGAGTTAGGGCCAGAATCTCCAGTTTTTTTTTTGGCAATCTGAGTTTTACAATAATTGGCTAGTCAGTGCTGAGCTGATCTGAAGCGAAGGATGTGATTTCGTCGCAATCAGCAAATGCATCCACTGTGAACTTTTGGCTCGTTAAAATTGAACCTAAACATTTTGCCAACAAGTCAACTATGAACCATGCCCACCGCTTATGAACCGAACTGATTACAACCTAAAATTTCGAGAATAATGCTGAACCTAAAACTGTTTCGAATCTAATTTTTCGGTTCGGTACAATAAATTTAAAGACATCTTGTAAAATTGTTGACATCTGCACAATATTGTGCGACAAAGACTCAAAATTGTAACGAAAGTATAATGGATTCTTATTATAAACTCTAAAAAGACGTTTAAAATAAGCAATAAAAACGCCAACCACTATAAGCCTTGTTATTTAGGTCTTTGATTCCACATTCATAAGATGACGAAATTTATCTCTGCGACTTTGACGCTAACCAGTGTTTCAAATAATAATTTAGAACCGTCTAAACCAAACAACTTAAAGCTATTGCGCTAGGTGTCTGTCTTATCAGTGCCATCGAATGAATTCTCAGTTGATAGGGCCTGAAAACTTATTTTGTCTGATCAAAAGTACAGAAATTCGGAATATTATTTTAAATATTAGTCACATAAATCGCAGATCGGACCAAAACCCTCCCCTAAAATACTCGAACATAAAATTTCCGAACATTAACCATTGGCCAATGACGGTTCGAACTTGCGAATCGAAGTTAAAAACAATTATACACATGCTTTATACAAAAAATTTCAAAAGAAAATATAACATACAAAAAATTTCAAAAGAAAATATAATATATCTAATTGCTAGAGGTTTTAAATAGTACTCGACTATGACTATATGTCGTCAGTCGGAGAATTCGCTTCTATTACTTTGTTGAGTTTTGTTTTATTTTATTTGAGGGTTCCCTAGATACCATACAAAAAGTCTTACTACACCCTGCTTCCCCGCTCGTCGCGAGATACAGGATCGTTGGGACCTAGTGTCGGATTAGGGGCCCACCAAATTTCTTTAGTTTATATTATTTGTGTTGTTGTGTTTTAAAAATATTCCGCCAAAATCCGTTTCCTATACTGGGTGGCCTGTTGCAGAAACTTTACTAAGCCCTTCCAATTAGTGGAACTATTGGAACTATTTGTAATCATTATGCCCTAGTTCATCACTGCTAACTTCTGTTGTAATGAGGATAAGTTCTATAGCCTAGAATGATCAAGTTTCAAACTGAATTTTAAGGCAAAATTTTACACTGTGACTCAAAAGTAAGAAAATAGCTAAACATAATATAAAAATTTATAGCCCTTCCACTTTCAAAAAATTGATTCATCTATCAACTAAGTCGCTGACATTTTGTCAACACTGATCTTGACTATGGAAACAAATTAATTTTTTAGAAAAAGTGTACCGAATGCACCAAATATTTCATTAGTTATAAACAAAGCTCAATATAAGAGCGTCTACAAAAAAAAAGTTTTGTTACAGACACAGGAGCTTGCAAGAAGACACTTTCAATTCTGTTTTGCCCAATAGCTTTTTTCGTTTCTGTTTTGCTCATGTCTTTCACTGACCGTTTTGCCGAGAGCCGACTTCCAAGGTGTCTTCTACAAATGTAAGCGTGTTTGTGACTGGGATGCCTGTGTGAGTGAGTGTGTTTGTCTCAGTCAACGATCTTTGTACATATGTGGAATATGGAGAATAACACGAACAAAACAAATGACACTTTTTGCAAAACAGTTTTTTCAAGTGAGCGCTCGCTCACAAGTGTCCCTCTCAGTTGTTATTGGCAGACCGTCTCGTTTGTTTTGATCAATCGAATAATGCAAAACAGAAAACACATGAGGAGGAAAAAGAGGGAGTTGCCTACCAGTATGAGACCGAGTGGGCTTTGGTTTTTTCTGTTTTGTCAGTGGGCTGATCGCTACTGGAAAACAGTGTTGAGGGTTATTTGCGAACTATGGTTATAAAGATACAATTTGGCTTACAAAATTAATCGATTTCTCTGGGTTTTGGAACACTATACTCGAAAATGTACGTTACGGATACACTAAGCAGAAACGATCGTCCAAAACCCAGCCCAAGCAGACTCCATTTTTTAATGATTTCGTTCGTGATTTTTATCAAGGCAGCAAACCGGTCCCGAATCGAACCCCTAAGAACCGGTTCGGTTCGGGTTTTTTGTGTCCGACGAACCGGACCAAGAACCGAACCTTTAATACTTATGACTCTTCGAACCTGAATCCGAACCGGACCACTTTTTCAAAAAAATAGGTTCGGTTCACAAAATTAAGTAGTTTGCCCAACGACACACACAAGGAAATATAGCAATTCCTTGTAATCTGACTGCTATCATTCAAGAAGTTCTCCAATCCTACGACATTTCTCTAGTTTAGATTTATACTATCACCGTCGATAATGGATCGAATGACAACTGCAGAGCAAAAAAGAAGTGCAACTATGAAGAATGTAATGTTGATGAAAGTTGCTCATGTGAATCAAAAACATTTCTTGATTTGGACGATGCCAAGTTAACTCAATAGATTCCATGGAGGACACTTTAATTACAGTTCATTGTGCTAAATTTAGAAGTTGACGATTTTTTTAGGGAAGTTCAGTTTGACATTAATACGATATGAAATCTTTTGCATATAGAAAAATTTTAAAAAAAACAGTGCTAGACTGTGTGACGCGATAAAACTCAACCTACCCAATGTGCGAACGTTTACTAACTCTTCAGTACGTCGACAAATGTCTTAAAATTTTGGAAAGGTCAAAAAAACGAGGACTAACAAGATATTTCCTTAACTATACTTGCTATTCCAGCAACTCAGGTATCAGTTGATCGAGCCATTTCAACACTTAAGTTTGATCTTTCTAATCTAAGAGCTAGTATAGATGAACAGCTCTTGGAAGATATAATGATCATAAACTAAGCAGTTCTCAAAAGTTGAAAATTTCAGCTTTTGAATTCGATAATTAAAATTACATTATTGAAATAAAGAATATTCAGAACTGTTCCCGTTCTTAAAAGTTCCCGCTTCCAAAAAACCGTCTTTATTTTTCGGCTATTATATCAAAATTTCCATTTATCTTCATTTAAAACTCTTGATGACAAAACGTTTCAACTGAATTCCTTAATCCTTTCTGGGAAATCAGAACTCTTACTAATTCCGATCAATCGAAAATTAATTTTAATCCCGTATGTTCTACAATTCTTCTACACATGGAATACATCGAAACTATTCTTTAATGTTCAAGCAAACCGGGACTCGAACCAAAACGATCGGTTCAGGGGTTCTAGGAACCGGTCCGCGAACCGAATCTTAGACTTTAAAACGGGTTCAAACCCCCTGACCGAACCTTTTGCAAAATTTTAGAGGTTTGCAGCCTTGATTTTTATAACCTTTCAGAGGGTATATTAAAATTCCACCTGCACGAAGTAATTAGGTCAGGGGTGCCCAGAATGAGCTTACGAGCGCGTGGAAGCCAATACAAATGCACAACCACAAGAAATAGAAAGAGAAACCCGATTTATGTTTGTGTGTGTGAGTGTGTGTGTGTGGTCATTGCTGTCTCAACCACACGCGTGCAAGCGCTGACTAAGCAAAGGCAACATTGTTCTTGCTTTTTAATTTGCCAGAGACTACCATTTTGTTTTCAATGGTAGAGTTTTTATACTTTCCAGTTATGAATATTATCAGCTTCCACACAATTTTGGGAAGCTTGGTCAAAATCGGATGAATATATCGTATAGCTGCCATAACAAAATGCTGTGATTGGGAAATAACTCCGCTAAGAATGGTCGACGAAAATCATTTAAAACATTAATTTATATAAATTATACAAGCTGTAAGGGTATATAATCTTTGGTCGAGCCGAAGTTAGCTTTCTGTTATTTTTATAATATATTTTAGCAGCAAAATTTTTGTACAAAAAATGAAGATTTTATCTTTGGGGGCATACCTATATGTACATATATCACGATACTGGGCTATGTTAAGAAAGAGCGATTTGATTTTGTAGGAAACATCGATGTATGAAGTATCGCTTTAATTGGTACGGAGACAGACCGTTGCGTGTATATTGGCCCCATAATTCAAAATGTCGCCCAATATGCGAAATTCACATTTTTCGTTTTATGTTGGATACTGAGAGTGAAAGTACATAAACTGATGACAGATTTGGAAAACAGGAACCCAATTTCTATCAAAAAATGGCCAACGTTTATGGAGGCCAAAAATATTTCGATTTTCTTGTCTTGTGTTCTTAAAGATCGAATGAACTATAGTTGAGTTATGAGCAAAAGAAAGTTAGCAGCGGTGCTGCAGCGCTACTTTCTGCTGCTACTGCAGCAGCAGAATACATACTGAGCACACACTTTCGCAGGTACAGCGTATATTGCATTAGTTCTTTCTTACTTGTTTCATTTAATTTCATTTCGTGTTTTATACACAAAGCTAAAAAGAAAGAAGGTCAAGCCCGACTATTACATACTCTGTACCCTTAATGTCGTAGCTCGCATTTGCTCACGAGTTATACGCGCTCATCTCTAAGTTTCTCTCTCTGTCTCTCACTAAGATTTCCGCTGTTGAACGGAATGCTGTGGTTATGGGTGCGGGTGAGGGGTGTTAACTGGCCGTTTTTTGCTCATAACTTGAGTATCGTTCAACCGATCTTTATCATTTCTTCAGCAAATCGATAAATAATTTTGTTTACTAGATATCTCTAGGTACAAACAATCTATCATCAAAACTGTAGGAGATATGACGTTTTTTCCGAATTGTGGGGGCGGGAGGGGGTGTGGCAAAAATTGAAAATAAACTTGATCGTATAAGAAATATATGTCCCATACATGTCAAACCTCTATCTCTTACCATCTCTGAGATCTCTTCGTTCATACGGACGGACGGACAGCCAGACAGACAGACGGACATGGCTAAATCGACTCGGCTGTTGATGCTGATTAAGAATACATATACTTTATAGGGTCGGAGATGATTCCTTCTGGCTGTTACATACTTTTGCACAAACTTAATATACTCTATGTACCTTTGGTACAGAGTATAAAAATAAGAACATTATTATGACCATTTGGTGTATGAGCCATTCCATTCGTTCGTATACGATTAAAAAAATGCACTGACTATTATTTTATAATTGTCTACCAATTGATTTTTAATGCCCACGGCCTAGATATTACATAGAATGGTAAATAATCAAGTGATAAGAGAAATACAGAAAAACTTGCTCGGTAATTAGTTAGCGAAGCTATTCCATCATTTTGATAGATGGCTTACCTTTTTGTTGTCATTTCACAAATCAAATTACTCGAAGTTTATCCAAAACATGCGACTTGATAAGCCTTAAAACTTATACATACATAGGCCACCCCCTATATACCCAAAGCTTCTTCGTCCAAGTCAGTTGACCAAGCTATTCAGTATGTCAGCCACTGTCCAACTGGACAAAGGTATCGTCGGAAGTTTTATCTTAATAAAAATTAAAAATGGGCAAGTGGTGGAGTTGCGGCTCCCAGCAGCAGGACAGTATCTTTCGTAGCGAGAAGATGTCCTTGGTGCAGATGTTTCTGCAACCGGAGGCGGCCTACGATACCATCGCACAGCTGGGAGAAGTGGGATGTCTGCAGTTTCGCGATGTAAGTGCTTTCAAGCTAGCCCAATTTTCGTCTCAAACAGTGTTGTTCTTCCAGATGAACGTGGACATGAATGCCCAGCAGCGCAAGTTTATTGGCGAGGTGCGACGCTGCGATGAGTTGGAACGCAAAATTCGTTATGTCACCGTAGAACTGGAGAAGGACGGACATAAGGTATTAAGTTTAATCGACGATTTTCCGCCATCGCCCAAACCCAAAGAGATCATCGAACTGGAGTCGCAGTTGGAGAAAACCGAGTCGGAGATCATGGAATTAGCTGTGAACAATGTCAATTTGCAGACCAACTATCTGGAGTTGACAGAGATGATCCAAGTGCTCGAGAAGACTGATCAGTTCTTTTCCGAACAGGAATCGCATAATTTCGATTCGAACAAACACGGCACTCATAAGGATCCGGAGCAGTGCAATGGTCATTTGGGCTTTGTGGCCGGTGTCATTAGCCGAGCCAGGGAATATGCTTTTGAGCGAATGCTCTGGCGCATCTCTCGCGGAAATGTCTTTGTGCGTCGCTGCGAAGTGGATGTTCCACTGAAGGATCCACGAACGGGCAACGTTCTGCATAAGAGCATTTTCGTAGTTTTCTTTCAGGGCGATCAGCTGCAGGGTCGCATACGCAAGGTGTGCCACGGTTTCCATGCCCACATGTATCCATGCCCCAGCTCACATGCCGAGCGCATCGAAATGGTGAAGGGTGTGCGAACACGTCTGGATGATTTGAAGATCATCATTAGCCAGACGGAAGACCATCGCAATTGTGTGCTCAATGCGGTAATGAAGCAGCTGCCAGCTTGGTCAGCCATGGTCAAGAAGATGAAGGCCATATACCACACCCTGAATATGTTTAATGTGGATCTTGGCAGTAAGTGTTTGATTGGAGAGGCCTGGGTGCCCAAGCGCGACCTGGAGCTTGTGGAGACGGCTCTGGCAGATGGATCAGTAGCGGTGGGCAGCACCATACCGTCGTTCATCAATGTGTTGGACACAAAGAAGGAACCACCCACTTATTATAGGACCAACAAGTTTACACGCGGCTTTCAGAATCTTATTGATGCGTACGGCATTTCCAACTACCGTGAGGTGAACCCGGGTCTGTACACTTGCATATCGTTCCCCTTCCTGTTTGCAGTAATGTTTGGCGACATGGGCCACGGCTTAATCCTGTTTTTGCTGGGCCTCTGGATGGTGGTCGATGAGCGTCGCTTGAGCAAAGGTCGTGGCGGCGAGATCTGGAATATGTTCTTTACTGGCCGTTACATCATCCTGCTATTGGGCATCTTCGCAGTCTACACGGGTTTTCATTACAACGACATCTTTTCCAAGTCCCTGAATGTCTTTGGATCACATTGGGTAGTGCAGTACAACCGCACCACAGTGCTAACTAATCCCTCTCTGCAACTAGACCCCTCGTTGGACACTCGTGGTGTGTATCCCATGGGTATCGATCCCGTTTGGCAATCAGCCTCCAACAAGATCATCTTTCTCAACACATACAAGATGAAGCTGTCGATTATTTTTGGTGTCTTACACATGGTCTTTGGTGTATGTCTCTCCGTGGAGAACTTTGTGTATTTCAAAAACTACGCCTACATCATACTGCAGTTTGTGCCACAGGTGCTCTTCCTGCTGCTGATGTTCGGGTACATGTGCTTTATGATGTTCTACAAATGGGTGAAGTACAGTCCCACAACCGATGTCTTGGCAAATTCACCCGGCTGTGCACCCTCTGTACTCATAATGTTCATCGATATGGTGCTATTTAAGGAGGAGGTGCCTACCCCGGGCTGCGAATCACTTATGTTCCCCATACAACGATCACTGGAAACGATATTCTTGGTGGTGGCCCTGATCTGCATTCCCTGGATTCTACTGGGCAAACCGCTTTATATTCAGTTTAAACGCAGGAACAAGGTGAGCACAAACATTTATTCTGAAAAAAACGACTGACAAGTTCAAGAGTGATTAGAGTAGAATTTATATCGAAGGTACTTAAATTAAGAACGAAACATTATTCAAAACAAATTTGGGTTAGGAGCTAAAATCAAGTTCATTTTGTTACCTAAAGGTACTAAGGTACAGAAATTTGAAACGCATAGAAATCACATCACTTTTGATCCCATAACCTAATTAAATTCTTGATCAGGGCAATGAGCTAAGTCGATTGAGCTTTGTCCTTCTATTGAGCTAAAATTTGGTACAGAGTCTTCTTTTAACTTCACGCTGTTAATATGTCGAAAACGTCCGGACTTATTACCATAACTTATAGCTGCCATAGACACCATCGATCGGAAAACGAGTCTTAGTGAGACAAAGTTTTTATACCCTGTACCCATTAAAAATGCGTGAAAGGGGATCATAAAGTTGTGCAAATGTATGTAACTGCTAGAAGAAAGCATCTTCTACCCTATAAAGTATATATATTCTTGATCAGCATCAACAGCCGAGTCGATTTAGCCATGTCCGGCTGTCCATCTGTCTGTCTGTCTGTATGAACGCGTCGATCTCAGAGACTACTAACATAGCGCCACAAATTTTTGCATGTATGTAGGTGTATACCAGACCCAGATAAAATTTGTTATAGGTTTTGAAAATTCCCCTCCTCCTCCTCCTTTTAACCGCGTAAAACTGTCAGAGCCACAATTTGGCATTGTTGGGAAACATATGGGCATTTCCACAGTTGCGAACGCGACATTCGAACGCCTTCAAAGTTCGAAGAAATATTGAAAACATAAAGATTCTGTATTCTTGTTCCTATTTTTTTGGTAACATTTTGGTAGAAGTATATTTAGTTCAAAAGGTAGGTTCAGTCGATTCGACGCAGAAAATATACTAAAACATCATTGGATCTATCACGCGACAAAAATGGACGTCGTTTTCGACTGCATCTAAAAAAATTAATAAATCAGCGAATCGTTAAGGAATACATAAGAAGAATTTAGTATCCAGTTTTCTCATAGTAAGGACTAAGAAAAGCTGTAATAATGTTAAGACAAATCATTTTTTATAAAAATATTTTTTCGGTGGACCTTTCTGTGGAAATGCCCATATATTAAGTTAGGCCCAATATTTATCTATTCTGAAAACCATAATAAGGACAGAGCAAAAGTTATACAAGTGCGCAGCCCCATTTATTTGATATAAAGCAGGCCTATCAAAAACAGTAAATTCCAAATTATGAGAATCATGTCAAACCTTTCGAAAATATATGCAGTCGAAGAAGTTAACTTAATATTAACTTATGAAATCAAAGCCGTAGGAACAATATTTCTTGGTACAGGGTTACTCGACTGCAGCACTCTTACTTGTTTATTTTGAATTTTAACGTTCCTATACTCGGCCATTACGGATATTGTATGCTTTCTGACAAAATTTCCTTAAGATCGTGCGTCTTAATGAGAAACACTTTGTTGTTTCCAATTTTAAAGTTTCTAAGCTCTGACATTAAGGGTATTAAAACTTTGGCACAGACGAAATTAGCTTAGCTTTCTCATTATACTTATTCGTATTTACTCTAACTTTGTTTTTAAGAAGGTATTGAAGTTGACTTTGGAATTTATTAGACTTCAACAAACAATATTTTGTTCTTATTTTAAGAGTTAATCGGGTATATTATTACATTCCACCTAAAAGATTGATCAACACGATTTTAGAGTAGTTCGAAATATATTTGATCTATTCCAGTCTAAATCCGCCCTGAAAATTATAAATTCGTCTATTAAATCCGTCCTAAGAAAAAAAATTTCTTAATATTATAGAACTGCAAGTTTTTCTTAACCAAGGGGCAAGAAAAAGAATTTTGGAAATTTTGGTGGTGGGGTTGGTGAACTTTTTTTATGGATTATATAAGATTTTGTTTTTGGTGGCTTCAATCTCCGATATCGGAGTTAAAACCCAAAAACAGTGGCGATTTTTATTTTATTAATAGACACCCTTAAAAACTTGACCTGGAGCCGGCCAAAAACAATCGCTTAAATAAAATAATTTTTTTTCTTCAAACTTTAAAAAAGTGGTTCTAAAACCAACAAAGAAAGAAAATCGGTCGAGCCCGACTATAACATACTCTGTACCCCCCTAAGTTTGTATAAATCTTATCAATTTAAGTTAGAAGACACACAAAGATGGCAAAAAAGGCATAAAGTGTGTGAAGTGCTGCCCATCATAATTGTTTGTTTTCCTTATAACTAGACATCATTTCTTCGGCAAATCGATAAATAATCTTGATTACTAAATATGTCTAAAAGGTACGAACCATCTATCTAGAAAACTGTGGGAGATATGACGTTTTTCCCATATTGCGGGGGCGGGAGGGGGCGCGGCAAAAATTTCAAATAAACTTCATCTGCCTGCAAGTATAAGATGTATATGTCCAATACATGTCAATCCTCTATCTCTTACCATTTCTGAGATCTGTGCGTTCATACAGACGGACAGACAGACAGACAGACGGACATGGCTATATCGACTTGGCTGATCAAGAATATATATGCTGTTTAAATGTTTATTGTTTTTGGAATATCTATCAGTGGATTATTTACGCTGATAATATGCTAGCTCCACTATATTCCATCGGATCAGAAGACACATATCTTTTTAGGGTTAAGTTAGGGTTTTAGTAGTTATTTAAAGGGATATTTAACACTAATATCAAAAGTAAATTTTGACCCAATTTTACGAAAGTGACATTAGAAAAATTCGCCCTAATTATCAGAAAAATCTATCATTTTAAATAAGAAAAGTTGTTTCTAAGCCTTTTTTTATGGTACATTAATTCGAAGCTCTAGAAAGTTTTTTCTGTTTATTAGAAAATTTTTGTAAATACCAGGTCAAATTTAAAAATAAGACATATTTCTAAAATTTATTGCAACATTGACATCGCTTGTTCTTAAATCAATTACAAAATTCTTGAATTTTATTCTGGTTTTAAAATACTTTTCACTGTTCTCTAGCCGGCAAGACCCCAAGTGGAAGTTGATGAGATCATAGAGAAAATTGAAGTCACCGGCAAAGAGGTCATCATTACCGAGGTGGCCGAAGCTCACGAGTTGGGTGGACACAGTGAGGAGGATGATGAACCCATGAGCGAGATTTGGATACATCAGGGCATCCACACTATTGAATATATCTTAAGCACAATTTCCCACACCGCCTCGTATCTTCGCCTGTGGGCCCTGTCCTTGGCGCACGCTCGTAGGTAAACCGCCGTTTGGTTAGCTCAGTACTTAAACTTCTCCGTCTTTTGCAGAGCTCTCGGAAGTGCTGTGGACCATGGTACTCTCAAAGGGATGTCAATTTAATGGCTATGTAGGCGCCATAGCCTTATTCTTCATATTTGCCATTTGGGAGTTCTTCACAATTGCAATTATGGTCATGATGGAGGGTCTTTCAGCCTTTCTGCATACACTGCGTCTGCACTGGGTGGAGTTTATGAGCAAATTCTATAGCGGCGCGGGTCATCAGTTCCAGCCCTTTAGCTTTAAGGAGCTGTTGACCGTCATTGAGGAGGAATAGGTGTCGTAACCTTCCATTAATAAATCCAGCATACCAGAATTGGCGGGTTCTTTCTTTTCCCCACGGCCCACTTTGGGACGTGTTGTTGTTTTGGTTTCGGAGCGTAAAAAGGTCATCTCGCATTGAGGGCAGCGCTCAGCGAAAAATCTTGCCGAGTGCAGCACAATTCGATGGAAGTGGTCGCTTGTGGAATTCAAGACTGATTCCATTGAATGTTAGCCAAATGTCTAGGTTATTAAGCTGGGCCAGCGATCAACGTTGAACAGTTGTAGAGCAAACGAGCTCCGGGCTAGAAGATGTTGTGTCTTCATTTGACTTTGTTGCTTGTGAGTTTTCTAGTTGTTTGCCGGGCGGACACACTAGTGCAGCTGCATGTGAATCGTCCTTACAACGATGTCAATGAGAACTTTGTGAGCTTCGCCGTAAAACCGGAGGATCTGTACGATGCCTTGGATGGCAAAAACCGCAAGGCCGTGACCAGCATGGCTGCGCATCTAGGAGATGCCTATGTCAAGTTCATTGGCGACTATTACTTTGCAACCAATGCACCGACACGACTGCGAAATCCCACCAAAATTATTTGGAAAGGTTTCAATCGCTGGACGCGGTAAGTGACTGCTGCAGCCAGATGTGTGGATTGTATAACTCATTAGAAACACTTTGCCAAAATCAAGCGCCGTCAACTGGACTATGATCATTCCGGTGCCATATGCACCCGACGAGTGGGACTCCATGTATACCCTGAAGATACTGAATACCTCCTACATGGTAGGCATTACGGACTGCATCTGGCAGTTGGGCACAGACTTTGGTACCTCCAGGGCCAAGGATTATGTGCAAGAGCTGAGCACCCTGAAGCTGATGACGGATACTTTCAAGCCCTATGTGGATGATTGGCGTGTGATGGGAGCCGATATTTCGGCTGGTAGCAGTGCAGAGGAGACACGAAAATATGTGGAAATATCCAAGGACTTAAATGCAGCCTTTGGCTGGACGCAGTGAGTATGAGTATATATGAATTATGTTCAACAGTTCCTTAATTTTCTGTTTTTCAAAAGGCCCAAAAACATGCTGCCCACCGCCAGCTTGGGCAGTTACATCTACGACAGCGATCCGGCATTAAGAACTCTGCAGCAGCAGCGCGTGCCTATGTGGCTAACACTACCAGAGGAGCACTCTTCGACGCAGTCGATCAGCAAACGTCGTGTCGGCGACGAGACCACAGATGCTTTGCGCTGGGCGCAGACTTTGGGCGATGCCGCCAGCAGCGGTTTCGATGTAATCTTCAAGCGTATGAGCCTCGAGGACTTTGAGCGTCCGAACTTTAGCTTCTATGTGACGGCTCTGTTTAAAAAGGTTATGGGTTCCCGGGTATTTCCTGCCCGCCCACTGAACGCTTTTTCTCCCAGCAATAAGCTGTACACACACTGCGCCAATGCTGTGTCCGGAGGCTTAGCCTTTATGGTGGTGAACACAGAGGATCAGCCCACAACGATTACCATCAGGAGTCTGAGTCGTTTGTCCAGTAGCGAAATATGGCAATATGTTCTAACCGGATCGGATGATCGCGTGCAGTTGAATAATGTGAAACTCTCACTTAACACCACCCTGCGACCGCTGATCAAGTCAAATGATGCAACCAAACCTCTGCAGCTTGTCACGCCGAGCATGTCCGTGGGTTTCTGGGTGCTACCTAGCGTCAATCTGGAGCACTGCCAATTCACCGAAATCGAGGCAGGCGATGCTAGTGGAGAATCCTCGTCCGAGTCACGTCGCTCAAGTCGTTACAGTTCGGCAGATCGACTACTACAACGCCTGATCGAGGAGACATCCGTCTCCCGCGGTTCCTTGCAGAGTGCCATCAATCGGAATCGGCGCTTTGTGCTTGATAACCAAGAGGCGGCGCAACCTGGTTCTCTGCTGGGACAGATGCTGCAGCCCTTCAATCAGCTGAAGGCCCCTTCTGCACCAGTAGTGAAAAGACAAATCCAGGCGGAGTTGCAGACAAAGCCTACCACACAATCAATACGTCCCCACGAAGCCATGGCCTGGCTGCGTCAAATTATGGAGCAGACCCGAGACTTAAGCCTGCGGCGCGGAAGACGCAGCACCTCCAGTTACGACGGACCCTTCTTCTACAACAAGCATGGTAAAAAGACGGCGCTGACCAAGAAAATAACCGAAATTCGCAAACCAGAACGCAGGACTAAACCATTGTTTGACTTCGATGAGTTCGACGAGGAGAAGTTTTTTAAGAAGCTGGGCGAGCAGCCTGAAGAGCCCCCAGCGTACACGCGTTTGCCTGAGGGTGATGTCCATCTGAAGCGTATCGAGACCGTGGATGGTGAGGAAACAGAACCGGACACGGAACCAATAACTTATAAAAAAAGGAGACCGAAATCTAAGACACAGTTGAAGATCATTCAGCGTTCACAAGAAGAAAACGACTGGGAAGAGGGAGATGCGGAACCGGATCAGGATCAAGAGCGGGGGAAACAGCGCCTGTTGCCCACAGAGTTCTTTGAGGCATTACCTGCACCCAAACCAATAAAACGCTTGGGTTTGGGGGCCACATTGAACTCGCTGCTCTTTCCCGAGCCCTTCTCGAGCAAGGCTACTACCCTACGCAAGCGAAAAACCAAGAACCAAGAGGAAACCGAGCAAGAAGATGTTGAGCCTGTAGAGGGAGGAAAGCTTAGCGGAAATCAGCGGGCGGCCAAGGATGGTAAGCTGGCTAGTGACTTTTTCCAGGCTCAGCGAGAGCTGGGCAAACACTTTTTGAGTCACATCCAGGAGCATCAAAACAAGTTCTCTCTGGGCAATGAAAATGCGCGAGAAAGCTCTCTGGAATCGGATACCTTAAAAAAACCGACTGAAAAGACTGGGGACTTCTTTGGAGCGAAGGAACCAGAGAAATTGCCCACTGCCCCTACACCCAAAATGTTGCCAAAGAAAAGCACCGACGAAACCATTGCTTCCTGGTGGGAAATGCCAGCATTGAGAAAAAGACGCGCCTTGCCATTTGCTTATAATAATGAGGCATTGCAGTCGAATGCCATTGACAAGGCGGATAGGGAAGAGCTTCTGCCGCTAGGAAGTTTTTCGTACTATGAATACAAGGTTAATGGACCTACAGAAATGCCGCAAGTAGAGCGATCCGCAGAGTCGGAGTCCAAAATCATGAAAATCAGCAAGGAGAAAAGTCCAACGATAACGCGCCAGATTACACTTCCGGACAGTATTGTCACCACGGTCAAATCAAAGGTATCCAAGTTTATGAACATAATTACACGCCACATGAACGATTGGTATAACACATTGACTAAACACTTGGAGAGCGACCCTGACAGCAGCAGCAGATCTCCCAGGCCTAGCGTTGACGGAGAGAATGCCATAGGTTAATAAAAAGTTAAACATTGACAAACTGAACAATTAAAATTTCAAATTTGTATAGCATTCAATGTAAATATGTACCATTTCATATGTTGTAGAAGTTTCATCATATTTTTTTTGTCAAAACAATTGATGAATTATAACCGCTATTAAATAAATTTGTAGGATTTCTAAACAGCTTTCAATATTAATATTTTATATATTTTCCTCGGCTTTTTACAAAAAGAAATTTTGTGCGTTTCCGAGCAGAAAATACATTTTTTTGAGTATTTTTGCTCGTTGTATTCAAACTACTTAATTGATTTGAAAACAATGTTTTACGTGGTTTGATTTACATCTTGCTTGACTCCATCTAAAGCTGTGTACCTATCGAAAAACTCATTGAAAAAGAGTTTCCATAAATAATTTTTTGAAATCGCTTTTCGAGTTCAGCATTTAAAACTACACTAAAACGAAAGCGTTAGTTAAAGACGGCCCTGCCTGCCGTACTCTTTGAGTACGTTTTGTTTTTGTTATTGCCCCGAAGATAGGAAATCAATGATCGTATACATGCAGGGCGCGACGTATACAAAACGACACACATGCAAACGATTTCATGTGTGTGCGTCGCGTAGAACAAAAACCGGTTTTGTTCTCTTCTTTGATTGGTGTTTTGCGCGCGGCAGCAAACTGACCAACAACAACACCCACCCGACACACAAGCGAAGGTTCGCTTCAAGCGAAAGTTTCGCGAATAATATTATTCGTATTTTGTTTAGTTTTAGCGAAACTCTTTGTGAGTTCCCTTCTATCTTGCTTCTCTCTGTAGCAGGTAAAAAATGACTGAAAATGACGCCGCTTCGCCGTCGTTTGCTGGACTTTGACTTTACACTTCCAGTATGTATTTAAAGCCCTTTTACTTAGGCCGGCGTCGTTCTAATTAGGCTTAGCAAACTGCCGAGCGTCAATAAATTAATCGGTAAGCAATTAATGTTTTATGTAGTTTAAGTGTTCATGATTGTATTGCCTTAAGTGATATTGGGTTTTTTTTTTTTTTAGTGTTGAAATTATGCCAAACAAAAGGAAGCAACTGATTTTTATATGCAAAACAAAGCATTTTCATTAAGAAAATGAAATGCGTGGAAGCAGTTGCCAAGTGAGACAAGGCGATGAATTAAAATAAATATTATTTAAAAAAATGTACAATTAAATCTAGTTTTATTAAAAAAATTAATTTTAGGAACGAGTGAAAATGAAACTCATGTCTGTCGCGAATTCGCGTGCGAACTTTTGGTCGGGTGGGTACTCCTATTGGAATTGGTGCTTTTCTTTGTGAGTATTGGTGAGTGCTCTGTCGTATAAGGTATGCGAAATAAGTCACCATATAAATCTTATGATCTGCTGTCAGAGCTTTGCTAATAATTTTTTCAATTTCTTTTTTTTGCTTAGTTTCCTCTAAGACAATTTCCATGCTTGCAATAAAATTTTAAGCACAAGACTCTATAAGGTGTCGCTAATTTTATTAAAAAGCTCATGCGCCTCGCATTACAGAACGAAATAATTGAGCTTACATTATCAGTTTTTGTCTTCGTACACGTGCATACAGGCGTAAACTTAAAGGACATTTTTCGCCTTAAGTCTTAGCCAATAGAAACGTGATGTTTGATTCATAATCTGTAGATTTAAATCCTAAATTAACTTCAATTTTGCAGGAATATTTCGAAGCCAATACCTCTCTAATGAAGAGCGAGCCAAAATATCGCCATATCGCGAAATGGGGATGTCTCTACAGGAATTCGCTTCCGAAATGGCGAGAAGATATTTTAAAATTCAAAAGTATTTAAAAGATTCCGAAAATCACAGAAAAAGACCTCGTTTTGGACGCCTGCCATTGCTGAAAAAACGTGATAGAAGAAGAATAAAAAGAAAAGAATTAAAGAAAACCTAAGTGCAGACCATATTTCCGACGAACTAGCTCTCCCAGTATCGAAGCGTCGTGTGCAACAAATTTTACGTGACGATCAATTCGATTCATTTGAAAAAAGGACGGTCAAATGTCAATTACTTCCTAGGCACAAAGTTGTCCGTATGCACTTTGCTGAGATGCATAAGTTTTAGGACTTAGAGTGGCAAAGTATTATCTTTAGTGATGAAAAAAGTTTAATTTAGACGGCCAAGATGAGTATCAATAATTTTATCGGGATATACGGACGCCAAAACAAGTAAGAGTGTCAAGCAATTTTCAAGGAGGTTCGGTAATGGTGTGAGCTGCATTTGGCTTTGCTGGAAAGAGTTCAATATGATTTGTAGCACATAAAAAGAACTCTGAAAGGTATGCCGAACTATTTGACGAAGTTTTTGAAATTATGGACAAGAATATTTCAGAGATTCTTGGACATTCCAAGAGGACAATGCTGCGTACCACGTTTTAAAACGCACTAAACTATTTTGTTAAGAAAAACAAATAGCGGTTTTGATGTGGCCCCCAAAAGGTCCAGATCTTAATTCAAATGAAAAATTTTAGGAGATAATTTCCAACAAAGTCTACATGCATGGGAGGCAAGTTAACAAGGTAAAAGAACTTAAAAAGTCTATTTTCGTAGATTGGGCTATATTGGATGCATCAGTTCTTCCAAACTTGGTTAATTCAATGCTAGCACGTGTATGGAAGGTTATTAACAGTAATGGAGGACGTTTTTAGGTATATTAAAAAAATCACGGTGACTATTATTAATTATCAGTTCACTTATTTCGTTCTGAAAAATATAAATTTTTTTTTTAAAAAGTATTATGATTTCATTAAATCTTTTAAGAATTGCAATTGTATTGTTACTTCGTAAAGTTGAAAGAAAAAACAAAAATATTTGAATATATTTCCAGCTTTAGTATATATCAAGAATTATATCATTGTAAGGTGACTTATTTCGCATACCTTACTGATTTTGGGCATGCCTGTTCTATAGGCTTTCCTTATGTTAATAAACAGTGCATTAACATCAATGTTAACATTAAGTTTTGCATAAAAACATTATGTAAGCAGACAGCGCATGCTGACGCTAAATATATATATAACAAAAGTTGTGTTCCTTATGGACGAACAAAGCTCAGTCGACTCAGCTCGTCGCCCTGATCAAGAATGTAGTACACATATACATAGGGTTTTATGGTCGGAAATGAATATTTATATGCATTGCAAACTTCTGGGCAAAATTATAATAGTGGTATTCCTGAAAGTGATTTGCTTTTGATGTTGATTTGATCTAGATTTCGTCGAACAGCTGTTCACAGCTGCTCCATACTAAACGTCCAGTGTGCGCAGAAAATGTAAGGAAAATAAGGCCACACTAATTGATTTCGCGAAATCAACCTGAAGGCTGATTTTATTTTAATTTCGTGTTAGTGTGAGAAAATTGCGACGAAATCAAAATCAAATCTAATACGCTTTCAGGCGTACCTCTAAAATCTATTGCAAGGGTATCAAAAGAGCCCCAGCATTGTGTCAAAGAACTTCTATACAAGTTTGACAAGATCCACCCGAATCTGGTTTTATAAACTCCATATCTTTAATGGATTAGCTGTACATTTTAAATAAAAAGTGGAAAAAATGGCAAATTTTACCCTTTTTTGGTACCGCCAGGATCGGATGACTACTTCTTGAATTTTTTTATACTCTGTACCGAAGGTACATAGAGAATATTAAGTTTGTGCAAAAGTATGTAACAGGGAGAAGGAATCATTTCCGACCCTATAAAGTATATATATTCTTGATCAGCATCAACAGCCGATTCAATATAGCCATGTCCGTCTGTCCGTCTGTCTGTCCGTCCGTCCGTATGAACGAAGAGATCTCAGAGATGGTAAGAGATAGAGGTTTGACATGTATGGGGCATATATTTCTTATACTTGCAGGCAGATCAAGTTTATTTTCAATTTTTGCCACGCCCCCTCCCGCCCCCGCAATTTGGAAAAAACGTCATATCTCCTACAGTTTTGAAGATAGATCGTTGAAAACAAAATTATTTATCGATTTGCCGAAGGAATGATCAAGATCGGATGAACGATACTCAAGTTATGAGCAAAAAACGGCCTGTAAACACCCCCCACCCATCACCACAGCATTCTATTGAACGGCAATCTTAGTGAGAGAGAGAGAGAGTGAAGCTTAGAAATGAGCGTGTATAACTCGTGAGCAAATGCGAGCTGCGACGTTAAGGGTACAGAGTATGTTACAGTCGGGCTTGACCGACTTTCTTTCTTGTTTTTGCTTGTAAAATCAAATCGGCCTTCATCTGAAAAATACCCAGATGATCTGTTCGAACATATCACTTTGACATTTCGAACACATCAAAGTGATATTTTTTCAGATCAACAATTTAATATTGGTTAATATCAATGACATATTATTATAGTATCAAAGCTATATTTTCAAAATACCTGTAGGACATGGTTTTAGTATCAAAGAAATATTTTTATACCCGTTTACTCGTAGAGTAAAAGGGTATACTAAAGTCGTGCAAATGTATGTAACAGGCAGAAGGAATCATTTCCGACCATATAAAGTATATATATTCCTGATCAGCATCAACAGCCGAGTCGATATAGCCATGTCCGTCTGTCCGTCTGTCCGTCCGTCCGTCCGTCCGTCCGTCCGTCCGTCCGTCTGTCTGTATGAACACCTAGATCTCAGAGACTAGAAGAGCTAGAGCAACCAATTTTGAAATGTAGACTCCTATTGTCTGCACGCAGATCAAGTTTATTTCAAATTTTTGCCACGCCGACCCCCGCCCCCACAATAAAAAATGTGGAATAACTCCGACAATTTTTGAGATATCGATCTCAAATTTAAAACCTACATTAATATTCGCAACATCTATAAGTCCGATCATCAAGATCGGATGATAAATAGCCGAGTTAAAAAAATGTTGCATACTTTTCGGCTGTCATGCATCAGACACACAGGAAGGCTATTAAACGTTTCTTTCCATGAGTAACGGGTATTTCGAAGTCGGTTAGAGCCGACTTGCTCGAACTTATGCTCTCGTTATAATACATATTACAATTATTATGACAATTATCTTTCTGGAGAAATCTGCTCTTTGTCGTTTGGAAGAAATGTAATTAAGGCAGTCGAAGTTAAATCCACACTCTTGAAAAATTGCAAAATTAATATATTGAGAAGAATTATTATTTCAATACAAAACTTACCAATTAATTTTTCGTACACCAAACTGTCAATGTCAAAAATCAGCTCAACGAGTTTTTTATCTTCCATTTTAAACTGTAAAATTATTAAAAATTAATAAATAAAAAATTAATATATTTAAACTTTGCCGAAAGCAAAGGCTGATCATGCGCTTTTTTGTTCTGCCCTTGAACGTCAAACAGCACACATATACATGCATACATGCATATTTTGCATGTACATTTGTATGTACGCATGTTTGCATATGCAGGTATGTGGGCTTCTGTGCTGTTTGACGTTCAAGGGCAGAACAAAAAAAAAGGCATCGCGGACACAAAATATGTATACATACATATGTACATATTTAAACACGCACTAAACACACAATATGTATGTATGAGTGTGTGTATTATAATCGTACATACTATTAGCGACTGAATAAAGGCAATAGCCTTTTTACAATTTATTAATTTGCAAGTACAACAACAGTACAACAAAACACACAGAAGCAATTCACATTTTATTCACTTTTACCGTATACATTTTTTTAGGCACCGCACTTTGTTTTACTTACCTCTCAAACGCGCCAGCACAGATCGAATGACGAAATTCGCAAGAACAAGCTAGAAGTTCGCTGCAGACCCGACGGCAACTTCGAAACGTTCACGAAGAAAAATCGACCGGCACTCGTTTTCGCGCTTGCGACAGCAGAGCAATGAGCATTGTTAATCCTTTTTTCGAGATAGACTATTGCTGTCTCTATTTGATTTGAGAAACTCTGTGTGTCTCTTTCTACTTTCAGAATTTCGATGTCTACTTTGACCTCAATTTTCAATTTTCATTTTTCATATCACTTTGATCATTTCACATTTCAATATAATATTTTTAGTATCAATGTGGTATTACATGGTCATATTGATATTAAATAGTTTCACTTTGATATGCAAATATTGATATTACTGATATGATATTGAAATACCTGATCTTATTTTTTTCTGCGTATATACATATATGATCTACGCAATAATATGTAAACTCAACATTTTTGATTTAAATAAAAAAAAATCCGAAATTAAATCTCGACATGCCCAGCCAAACACCAAAACGTAATTTTCGGTTTTGCACAAAAGTTTTTTGTTAATTTTATAAACAATTTCAAAAATCGGCACAAACGAAAAAATGGAAAAAAAACCCTTTTTTCCCATTTTTTCATATATTATTATTTTATTTTCAATTTTTAAAATAAAGAAATATATTTTTGTTTATACCGAAAAGCTTAATTTTTCAAAAAAAATGGCTCCTGTGCCCAAACGAGATAAAAAAATATTGAATTTGGAGCGTTTGTTACAACAGTGGCAATCGCACTTGCCAGGTTTATTTTGATTATAAAAATGTTAATCAGCCACGGAAAAGTTTTTCCCTCTTGGACTCAGAAACTTTCATTTTGATTCATCGCAAGCAATTTGATCAAACAAAACCATAAACAGCTGATTCGGTCGATGGGTTTCATAGCCTCTGGTCACACCATTGAAGCGACAGCAATCTATCAATAATGATTAAACCTGACATTGGGAAAGCCAAAGCCAAACTCAAACCACAAATTTGTTTGGAGTTTAACGAACCAATAGTTTTACCCGACTTGTAATAATTGGTCACAAGCCGAGTAAAGGGAAGTTAGACTAGAAACCGATCCAGCATTTCAAACAGACTTGCAACATAAAACTTAAGTCTTCGGAACCATTTCTTTCTGTAAACAGAACGGCGAAATTCTGGTTTTTAATGCCGTCAATCTCAACTGGGTTCATCTTTTCTACGTACTAAAACAATTTAAAGCCCTTGAAAACTTTTCGATAGTTGCTCTTTTGCCGACCATCGCATTTGATTTTCTCTTTCATTTTATTTTTAATACTCAAAGCAGAGCCATCAGAAATCCCAGCACCTCTCTCTTGTAGACACTGCTTTAAGCCTCAGCTTCAAGTTGTTTCGCCGGCCAACGACAACCTGTTGCCATAGCTTTACCTGCAACTACAACAAATACAACAGCCAACGCGACCATAACAATAACAATGCGCGAAGACGATCGCTCGCTCATTGTCTCCAGCCTCGGCTTCGGCCAGAGTCAGTCTCTTAACAATCATTCAAGGCGAAGGTTGTGTTTTGAGTCTTCGAATCATCCGTTTGCTAGTCTAAAGTGCAAACCAAGCAGCTATTGCAATAAATTATAAGTAAAGATATTATCAGGTGAGTGAGAAGAAATTCGCTTAGGCACAAAAAGATCTGACTCTGCAGTCTTTTGGCCGTATCGAAAACGGGTCAGTTCTAGTCTGGGGGAAACTGCATTCAGGGCGGGGCACAGAAGCGTAACCGAAGCCTGTCTTGAAATCGGATGAAGCTTGTGTGACGTGGACAGAAAAACAACAAGCACAATTTTCAGACTTTCTTTCCCTCTGTCGTTTACCCGCAACGCCAATGAACTTTACTTTTGGCTTTGACCAGCGTTTCATAATAAGCCATAATTATTGAGTGAAAGTGTAAAATTCGTATTGAGAAACAGTTAAAAAATCCATTTCCAAATTGATGCCGAAAATTGTTACAAAGCTGACCGATAGACCAAACTAGTTTGGATCTGCAAGACAGTCGGCGAATTTGTTGAGCTGACATCGTGGCATTATTATATAAGTTGATTTGCATATTCCCACTATATACATACATATAAACATAACACCGTGTACAATATTATTTATAGGATGGGTTTCGTCTTGGGTTGGTTGTCAAGCGAGCACTATGTGCGTGATATCTTCGCCATGACGCTCGCCGCTGCCATTGTGGCTACCTTGCTGAGTATACGCTTCTACTTGCGAATTACGGCGGGTCGTTGTTTCACCGAGGTAAAGCACAACTCCCTCACAACCCCTCTCCCTCACTGTCGTTCACTCACTCGCACACCCACACGTACACAAATCAACCCTCTCCCCCACCCAACTAAACCCATGCCCACATCCACCACTAAAACAATCGTGACATGACTCGGACATTTATGGTTGTATTATTTCTCGTCACTTCCGTTTAAGATTCTTCAATAGTGACCTGGCCGCTCGCAAGCTGGTGGCTTTAACAGTTTCACACTCTTGATTTTCTATGCTCTGTAACAAAGGTACACAGAGTATACTAAGTTTGTGCAAAAGTATGTAACAGGAAGAAGGAAACATTTCCGACCCTATAAAGTATATATTCTTGATCAGAATCAACAGCCGAATCGATTTAACCATGTCCGTCTGTCCGCCTGTCTGTCCGTATGAACTAACAGATCTCAGAGATGGAAGGAGATTGAGGTATGACATGTATGGGACATATATTTCTTATACTTGCAGGCAGATCAAGTTTATTTGAATTTTTTGTCACGCCCCATCCCGCCCCTGCAATTTGGAAAAAACGTCATATCTCCCACAGTTTTGTATATAGATTGTTAGTATCTTCTAGAGATATCTAGTAATCAAGATTATTTATCGATTGCCGAAGGAATAATAAAGATCGGATGAACTATACTCAAGTTATGACCAAAAGTCAGTTCTAATCAAAGGACAGTTTTGAAATGGTTACAGTAGTGGCGCCATCTATTGGTCAGTTTTAAAATGGTCACATTAGTGGTGCCGTCTATTCGTCAGTTTTGAAAATCAAGTAGTGGGGCCATCTATATAAAAGGTATGTAAGCGACTAGACTTTGTTAATTGAAATGGTTAATACCGATTGCCAAATGGCCTATGTGGTAGCACGAAGGCGTCGTGTTGAGCCGTGTCACGAAAAACCAAAGCTGTAAATCGAAACTACCATTACAATTACCATAACAACTTTTTGGGTAATTCATAACCATTTATATTTATAATTACAATGATAATTATTTCGTAATCAAAAAATTAATTATTATTACAAGAATTTCAATTATTGTACCTAAAAATTTAATTATTGATAAATAAAACGAGAAGGCCAAGCTAACTTCGTCTGTGCCGAAGTTTTTATACCCTTGCAAAGGCTGTTTTTGAAATGTCTGAGTTTAAGAACGCTTACATAAAAATCAAAAAATTTTTCTAACTAAAGCCCATTTTCCGACAGATAAACATCTGATTTCGACCATATTTCGCGAATCATTTTGAAAACATATCAAAATAAAAAAATCGCCGAGTTTAAGCACGATAAAATTTAAAACAAAAAAGCTATTCTCACTAAGACTCATTTTCCGACCGATCGGTCCTATGGCAGCTTTTAGATATGGTCATCCGATTTCGACCAAATTTTGCGATTATATTTGAAAGCATACAGAATTAGTAATCAGTGAGTTTAAAGACGCTAACATTAAGAACACAAAAATTTCCGACCGATCGGTCCTAAGGCAGGTATAAGATATAGTCATCCGATTTTGACCAAAGTTTGCCAATCTGTTTGAAAGCATATAATATTATTAATGGACGAGTTTAGGGACACTAACATTGAAAACAAAAAAGTTTTTCTTAGTAAGACCCATTTTCCGACCGATGGTTCCTATGGCAGCTATAAGATATAGTCATCCGATCTTGACCAAAATTTGCAAATGTGTCTGAAAGCCTATAATATTAATAATGGCCGAGTTTAAGAACGCTAAAATTAAAAACAAAAAAGTTTTTCTTACTGAGACCCATTTTTTGATTGATGGTTCCTATGGCAGCTATAAGATATAGTCATCCGATCCGGTCGGTTAGGACATATTAGCGTGCAGTAAAAAAAAGACTCTGTGCAAAATTTCAGCTCGATAGCTTTAAAACTGAGAGATTAGTTTGCGTAGAAACAGACGGACAGACAGACGGACAGACAAACGGACAGACAGACAGACGGACAGACAGACGGACGGATAAAGCTTAATCGACTCAGCTCGTCGCCCTGATGAAGAATATATATAGTTTATGGGGTCGGAAATGAATATTTCTATGCGTTGCAAACTTCTGCGCAAAATTATAATACCCTTTGCAAGGGTATAAAAAGCGGTAGTGAAGGCACCTAGTGTTCGACAGAGTTTGTTTAATCCTTTTTTGCAAATAATTAAATGGTTTTTAAGTCCATCGTGCCGTTAAATAGGCAAATGGTTCTTTATGGACAGAACTAGGGAAGGGACTGAATCGACTGTTTGGGCCATGGCATCTCGTTATCATTTACTTATAATGCAACGTCATAGATTAGGAGATGTGGTCTTCGACTTGCGGTGATAAAGAAGTCCCATAGTCCGACCATTGCTAAGTTGTGCAGACCATCGTTCGACATACAGAATCGCCGTCGTCCACAAATAAATCACTTAGAGCTGGGCTAAAGTTCCTGATCATCAGCCATCTCGTACAAGGAGCTATAGGTTCTGTAATAGAGAATTAACGCCGACAAGTCTGGCAATAAAGACATATGTGGAGATGATCCCCACTCCACATCGCTGCCTTCTTGAGTCATCACGCCAGCAGCGCAAACTGTCCTTTAACGAAGCCAAAGCCGCGTTGCAATGGTCTCCTAGAAAACACAAACTATTGTCAATTACGTAATTCAATTCAATAATTATTATATTTACCATCCTTTTTAAGGGCATCCTTTACTTTCCCAGATAGTTTTTGTCAAGCCGCTATCATAATGCTGCCACAGCACATTTTTCTGTTTTATTAAATTTTTTATTACTCATTTATTACTCATTTTTAAACACCGCGCCACACACACAAAAATATGCTTTGCATATATTTCAATGCTACGAAATAATCACTCATCGCGTGACTATCTCGTGACACGTTGACGTCGATTGGCAGCGCTGTGATATCGAGATGTCTATTTCGCGTGTGAACTCCGGACCAACTAGCAAAACGGCAACCGGCGAAAATTTCGCGATTATCTCCGTACCAAGCTTAAATTTTTTCAATTTTAATACCCTTGATTGTTAAATTAGATTAGGATAAATTAGGAGGTAATAAGAGGTTAACACTTGTCAAAGCGACATAAAGAATAATAGAAAGAAAGTGTATGCTTAAAACCAATGTACCCTTTTAGGATTAAGAGAAATAGCAAAAAAAGTTTTGCACATTTTTCTGAGGTGTTTACAGATATTTGATTTGATATTACACTATTGTCAGGTAAACTCTTTAGAGATAAATCACAAGTGCTAAGTCTTTCAAAAAATGCTAAAAAACATTTTAAAAAGTTGGTCAAGTCCGACTGTAATATACTCTGGAGTAGCAGCTGAAAGCAGCGCTGCTGAACAATAGATGGCGCCACTATTTGCATTGAACAATGAGGGATTTTCCAAACTGATCAACAGATGACCTAGTGGCGTCAGGGCGGTGGAAGTAACTTTCTTTTGGTCATAACTTGAGTATAGTTAAAACAATGAGGGATTTTCATAACTTGAGTATGGTTCATCCGATCTTTATCATTTCTTTTGCAAATCGATTAATAATCTTGATTACTAAATATCTCTAGAAGATACGAACTATCTCTCTATCCATCTGCAAAACTGTGGGAGATCATAAGTTTTTTCCAAATTTAGGGGGCGGCAGTGGGCGTGTCAAAAATTGAAAATAAACTTGATCTGCCTGCAAGTATAAGAAATATATGTCCCATACATGTCAAACCTCTACCTCTTACCATCTCTGAGATCTCTTCAATCACACGGACAGACAGAAGGACAGACGGACAGACAGAATTGTCTATATCGACTCGGCTGTTGATGCAGATAAAGAATATATATACTTTATAGGGTCGCAGAAGAGTATAAAAAGATAAATTTAATAAATTGTTGAAAAATTGTAAACCCAACGCTGATTACTTTACATGCCACCCTCAAAGGTAATCTCTTTTTTTAGATTACCAGGCCGCGACGGGTTCACTTAATTACGTCTTTCTTGATGTTCAGATAGAGTACGTCACCTGAGATACAATTATTAGCTGCAGTTTCACCTGAGTATCAGCATTACAACTGACGAGAGATAGAGATCGTTTACTCGTGAATCACAATCAACAAAATGCATGTGATCTCAGTTTCAACGGGGTTGGCAATTAAACGCGTCGTTGGGGGGCATTTACACAAAACTACTTACCGTTCCATACTGCCCAAGACATAGGCTATAATTACTTGAACAGTAACTTTGTGAATTTTAATTATTATTGTACTCATTTGTCGTTCCCACCCATCTGATTGTGACGCTGCTGCTATTTTCGATTCACCAACCATGAGTTTTCTCCTTTTTACAGACAAAAATGGAGGGAAAAACTGTAATAATCACTGGAGCCAACAGCGGAATTGGTAAGGAGACTGCCAAGGATCTGGCTGGTCGTGGAGCTCGCATCATTATGGCTTGCAGAAATCTGGAGACGGCGAATGCTGTTAAAGGTAAGTCGAATGTCTGGGAACCAACTAGTCGGACGGTAACATTGCTTTCTTTATTGCCAGATGAGATTATTAAGGAGACAAACAATAACAAAATCCTTGTCAAAAAGCTCGATCTGGGCTCCCAAAAGTCGGTGAGGGAGTTCGCCGCTGATATTGTAAAGACGGAACCCAAAATCGATGTGCTCATCCACAATGCAGGTATGGCTCTTGCCTTCCGTGGCCAAACCAGCGAGGATAATGTTGAACTGACAATGGCCACCAACCATTATGGACCCTTCCTGTTGACACACCTTCTGATTGATGTGCTAAAGAAGAGCGCACCATCGCGTATTGTCATCGTGGCCTCGGAACTGTACCGCTTGGCGTCGGTGAATCTCGGAAAGCTTAACCCCATTGGCACTTTTCCTGCTGCCTATTTGTATTATGTGTCAAAGTTTGCCAACATCTACTTTGCCCGTGAGCTTGCCAAGCGTATGGAGGGCACAAATGTCACTGTTAATTTCCTGCATCCCGGCATGATTGATTCGGGAATCTGGCGTAATGTGCCGTTCCCCCTCAACTTGCCCATGATGGCCATCACCAAGGGATTCTTTAAGACCACCAAGGCTGGAGCACAGACAACCATTTACCTGGCCACGTCCGATGAGGTGGCCAATGTGTCAGGAAAGTACTTCATGGACTGCAAGGAGGCAACGCTAAATGCCGCCGCACTCGATGAGGAGAAAGGTCGCAAGCTGTGGGAGGAGTCCTTAAAGATTGTCAAGTTGACACCTCAGGAACCCAAAATCTAAGATTGTTCGGTGAAATGTGCATACTTGTGCATAATAATAGATCTTTATTTTCTTTCATGATTAACTGAATTGAAGTTTATTACAATTAGGGGGAGATTACTGTAGCTTAAGTTTTTTACGCGAATAAATCCATTCTGCAAAAATTATTCAAATTTTCAAATCTAGTAATTACTTATACTCAATTGTTTAAAACATCAATGGATTTTTATGAGACTCGTACGACACGATATAATAATAACAAGTTATGTGAACCGAAAGTGCTTTTTCGTATGTCAGATAAATTACACTAGGTAACGAGGTACAGTATATTGCTGAACGATCGGTCAAAAAAAACTAGTTTTAGTGTGTGTTTTCAATGCAAACGCCCCCAAACCTTGTATTTATATGTTTTCTATGCTTTTACACAATTTCACCAAGTTTTATGAAAATCGGCCAACTATATAGTCCAGTTGCCATACAAAAGATATGTCTGAAAAAAAGTCTTAGTGAAAAAAACTTTTTTGTTATCAGTGCTATCGCTCCCAAACTTGTTACTGATTAATATTATATGCTTCCACACAATTCAGTCAAGTTTCATCGAAATCGGATGACTATAGCATATTGCTGCATTGGAACGATTGCTCGAAAAAGTAGTTCTTCCAAATCTGAAACAAACTTGAACTGGGTACGGTACACACCTATGTGCAGGCAAAAATTTGTGTCTCTATCTCTTATGGTCTCTGAGATCGACGCGTTCATACAGACAGACGGACATGGCTATATCGACTCGGCTGTTGATGCTGATCAAGAATATATATACTTTATAGGGTCGGAGAAGCTTCCTTCTGGCTGTTACATACATTTGCACAACTTCATGATCCCCTTTTCCCATTTTTAATGGGAACAGGGTATAAAAAGCCAAAACAAACAGCTGTTTCGTCGACAGTGTCAGGTCACACTTTTGCAGCGATAGCAATTAATCGTTATCGGGTTAACCTGCCGGTAAGTCTCGTTGAGAAAACCAAAAGACTTAACCTCTGGTAATTCCGGACGGCAAATTTGACCGGCCGGTACCTAACCGCAGCTTTTGAGAAATTGGGCCTTATACGAGCAATTATATTAGAAGGAGAAGAGAGCTTACGGATGGAGCAATCAACCTTCTTAGTGCTTGTAAGCAGGCTTTAAGTGTTTAGAAAGGGGACTCCAATTGCCGCAAAGCCATTCCACTGATGGCTATTGCACAACATCCTTAGTGTCCACAACAGTGCTAACAATGAAAATTGTAAACTTGCCTTAAATGAGGCCTGGTAGAAGCCAAACTAATCTAATACTTCTGCTGACTACTCTTCTGGTGCTGAAGAGACAGTATCTACTATCGTTAGATTTGTTATTTCGAATGAAGAATAAAGGCGTAGTACTCATTTTTCCTTTGTCGCAACAATCCAATTAGTTCGGAATGTAAGGTAGTGTGACTCGCTGCTATTTCCCGAAGCATATTATGCTGCTCCCTTTGCATCTCCAACCGCTCAATCGATATGCCTATAAACTCAGCTTGGTGGTCAGGCTTGGAATTTTTGCTGGTGGCCTGCCATCGCTTCCAGAATTGTTGGTGCCACAATCCGACACTTCTGGGAGGAACTGTATAATTTCATTCGAAATGAATTCCGCAACATATGCAATAAGTTCAAAACATGTACAACGTCCGCCCATATAAATCAGTTATTAATATCTTCTATGATAATCCAAAGTCTGTTTCTCGTAATTTTTGACATTATTGATATTATTATGGATATTTTCCTATGAGTTTAGATTATTATGAACTGGGGTGAATAGATAGATGGTGAAGATCAAAAAGTCCACAAGATCCCAAAATTTGCAAAAATTTTAAATAAAGTTTAGATTATCATGAAGATTGTATAGATGGGAATTGTAATGTAAGCGCTTCACATCTGCGTTTTGTGTTTGAAATATTAAAGAGGGGCATAGCAACGCTCTTTCCCGGCGGTTTATAATATTAGTACACTCAGGGCATAGTAAAAACTATAACAATCATATTTGATTTTACTGTGCAATTTTTGTATTAAAATCAATTAATATGCATTGATTAACTAGAATCATATTTAATCACCTAACTTTCTTTGCGCCATTTATATGAACAATTCGGTGAATTCGAACTTGAGAATTACAAGTGGTCTGATGTTCTTAGGCAGATGGTAGATTCAATTCAATACAAGCAGTATCTTAGAAGGCTTTCCGCCTGAGCGCGCAATAGCGCAACCGGTAGAGAGGACGTTCCAATTGTGTTCAGACCAAGGGTCCCGAGTTCGAATCCCCGCAGAGTAAGTAAACATTATTAAATACAATTTATATAATTCGGTGTTTTTCCAGAGTCCAACTGCTGGTGGCTTCAATGGGGGATTCCTACTCTTGGTTCATAACAAACTAATTAGATTAAAAATTTAATTAAAAAAAAAAAAAATTTTAATATTTCCATATTTAAATTAAAGTGTACACACTTCATATTTAAGAATTCCATATTTAACGCTGAATCAATGGTGAAAATGTTAAAGTCAAAGGCGATTTTAATCTGCCCAAATGTGGCTTGGGTGCCTCTTGATGACTCGAATATTTTAGTTACGACGAGTCCGCACGACTTCGTCCATGGTATCATAGACCTTTCGTTGAGTCAAGTTAATTCAATTTATAACAATAATGGCAAGCTTCTGGACCTAGTATTCGCCTCTGAATTCTCTAACCCCTGGGTCATTAGAATCGACCCTCTTTCTTCCCCAGAAAATGCCTATCATCCAACTCTTGAGGTAGCCTTGGAGATTTCAACATCTTTAGAGACTGCATCTGAGCTTGAGCCTAGATCATGTCGCCTTTTCCGTAAAGCCAATTTTTTTGAGCTAAATCAACACCTTTCACAGGTTGATTGGTCCTTTCTCGATTCTGATGCTAGTCCAACCGTCATAATTGACTTGTTTTACCGCTCGCTGCATTTGACTTGTACGTGCCTTGTTCCTCATTATCGGTAGCACCTCGTAGGGTGGCTTACGCGCGGTTTACTCGCAGATTATCTAATCTCAAAAATGTGAAAAACAGACTACATAAAAAATTAATATGTAACGGTTTCAATAACTATATATTATATATTTAAAAAATTGTATTCGTTTGATAAAATGTTAATTTTTAAGTTAGGTCCAAAAACGTCTGTGTTAATATATATATATATATATAAATATAAGAGGACTGGACTCCCGATACGTTCTTATTCACAATTCCGAATGTTATCAAAGCTATCTGTTTAGGTGTACAAATGAATTTAAGGAGAACCCTAAGCACTTCTTTTCATTTGTCAACTCTAAACGTAAAACTTCTAATTTTCCTCCCTCTCTTCGGTATAACACCACCACTGCATGCAACTATGCTGACATTTCCAACTTATTTGCTGATTTTTTCCAAACAACCTACTCTTCTTCTGTGTATAAAACTTCAGCTCATTACCCTTACTCTATTCCACACTCGGAAGGCATTTTTATGCCAGTTGTTAATGAAAGCACGGTGTTGGAAAATCTTAAACTTGTAAAAACTTCCTTCTCTTCCGGTCCGGACGAAGTTCCTAGCTGTGTTCTCAAGAATTGTGTAAATGCTTTATGCAAGCCTCTTTCTAAAATTTTTCAATTATCTCTGCACCACAGCTTTTTTCCGGATATCTGGAAGGAACCCTTCATTTTACCACTTCATAAAAAAGGAAGTAGAACTGATATTCGGAACTATCGTGGGATAGCAAAACTTTGTGCTATACCCAAATTTTTTGAATTGGTTATAACTTCTCAGTTGCAGCACCAATGTTGCTCTCTTATGTCTCCATCACAGCACGGGTTTATGAAGCGCCGGTCTACATCAACAAATCTCGAGTTTACTTCCATAATAAGGGACGGATTCAAGCTGAAAAATCAGTCGGATGTTATTTTCACAGATTTTAGCAAGGCATTTGATTCCGTTAATAACCTTTTGCTTTTAAAGAAATTATCACTTTTAGGTTTTCCTAACCCTTAAGTCAACTGGATTTCAATGTACTTGGCAAACCGCACACAAAAAGTCTTATTTAACAACACTCTCTCCAAGTGTGTTTACGTCACTTCCGGAGTTCCTAAAGGGAGTCACCTAGGACCATTGCTTTTTGGATTATTCATAAACGACCTTCCTTCTGTCATTGAAAATTCTCATGTGTTGATGTATGCAGACGATGTAAAAATTTGTATGCAGCTCACAGACCCCGATTCACATTGTCTGTTGCCAAACGACATTAACCACCTTCAATCTTGGTGCATTAACAACTTGCTGTACCTTAACCACTCTAAATGTAGTGCTATGTCCTTTTACCGCTCTGCCCCATTTATGGGTAACTATTCCCTGGGCCCGCACAACCTGGAGCGCATACATGCTGTAACAGACCTTGGCGTATTATTCAGCCATAATATGAACTTTTCTGATCACATTGGGATTATCGTTAGCAAATCCAAAGGGGTGTTCGCATTTGTTAAACGTTGGTCATTTTTAAGCTTCTTTACGTCTCACTTGTCCAACCTATACTTGAGTACTGCTCATGCGTATGGTCGCCACAGTATTCAACATACCAGGGTCTTATTGAGTCGGTGCAGAAGCAATTTCTCCTGTTCGCCTTACGTGGACTAAACTGGTAACAACACCGTCGACTGCCATCGTATGTGGACAGACTTCGTCTATTAAGCCTACCGTCTCTGCAAGATCGTAGAATCTGTCATGGAGTTACACACCTGATCATATTAATAGGTACACACCGGAATTTTTTAATTATAGATGGTTTTTTCGTACTTTTAGTGTTGACAACTTTTTAATTTTTGGTTTTTTTTGTTGTTGTCAATGTCTGGCGACACTGTGACAAAGAGTTGAAAGAGGGGCTGCCCCGTATATCAAAGCTTTTCTATAAATTGCGAGTCCACCACACATTTCGCCTG
Organism: Lordiphosa magnipectinata; assembly: GCA_037044535.1. Lineage (NCBI taxonomy): Eukaryota > Metazoa > Arthropoda > Insecta > Diptera > Drosophilidae > Lordiphosa > Lordiphosa magnipectinata. The sequence goes on from JBAMBO010001629.1 coordinate 519,541, forward strand.
ATCATAATAATAGGTACAGTCTCCGTTTCTCACAAGTATCAAGTGAATAATTTTGTAATCAGTGATCTTTTGGTATCTAAAGGTAAATTAAGTATAGCTCCTGTCAATACAGAGAATTAAATAATTATTTTTTTTAGAAAAAATGGGTCGAAATTCTCATTGTACTAAAGAAGAAGCTCGATTGGTTCTTTGTCTGAGAAAAGAAGGCAAATCTTTACGAGCCATCGCCAAATTAATGAACAGGTCTCATAATTTTGTTAAAAATGCATTAGAAAGAAAACCAAGACAGGAAACCCGTGGAAGGCCACAAAAAACAACAGAAACCCTTGGCCACTACATAGTAACTTTGAGCAAAAAGGACCCATTTAAGTCAACGAAGGCTATTTCAGCCGATATTGGGAATTCAGTTAGTGCTCCAACTATCCGAAGACGACTACAAGATGCCAACCTACCAGGAAGAATTGCCAGAAAAGTCCCACTTATGCGGAGCACATCATAAAAATGTTCTCCTAAATCGGACGGAGGCGGGATTAGGATTAACAATAATAAAAAAAAAAAAAAATTGTATATTATGTTGACTGCTAAATTTGTCAACTCTATTAAATAAATACAAATACAAAGTGTAAATATTGAAATTTCAGAGCATTTTTCCCTCAGTGTAAGATATCGCAACTTCGACAGAATTTAAATATATTTTTCGTCGGCCGGGCAAAGAGCATCAACCTAAAATCAAAAACAAATTGCGCGTTTATGGCTAACACGAGTACTTACAATATTTATTCACCCCCGTAACTCGTAACTTTATGCTATCGACTCTACTCGAGTGTCCAGCAAAAAGAGCAGCGCTCAGTGCGAATAGCGTTCTTTTAACTTTTACAGAAACTTTAAATGAATCGTGAAACAATTTTTCTTAAGGCCAACATGTTGTTTTTGTAGCTGAGCCTGTCCTGGCTCGCCTCAGCGTTTCAATTTCAGTTCATGAGAATTGATAAAAACGACAAATCACAGCGCCTACGGGAAATTCGATATGAGGGACGGCCAAGCTGAACATATCGAAGGAGGAATCGCTGGTACCGGTAGCCAAAAAATTCTCACACAAAGTTCGCTTGGCTGTCACCTGTTGAAGCGGCCGCAGAGGCAGGCAAAAGGATATAGACAAGGGAGGATTATAATCTGATAGAGCTACAGCCGCATCGCATGGTAATTGTCACTGTCTCTGCTAATTCGATGGGTGCGGCGGCCACCCCGTTGCGGTGGCTTGCGCTGATGATTATCAGCGCCTGGTTGCCACGTGACTTCTCTGGTAAGTACCGGCGCCAACGTTGATGTTCAGTGGCTAATAATATGTTAACAACTATAATTGAAATTTAATATTTATCCAAAGGATTAAAGGATAATCGTTTGCGGCTTGCCAAAATGCAATTGCAGATAACAGAACGACAATAATTGAGTGGAAAGCGGGGTGGCCGCAGCTCCGCCTTCCTGGCTACTGTGAGTATGTGTTGTCGCCGGCTCCTTGATGCATTTGTTTGCGGAAGTGATTCTCTAATAAAAAATAAACAAAATACTGCGGCAGTCGAATGGATTTTATTGTTGCATTGGTTTGTAGCTGTCAGTTCTCAGACCATTGATAGGGAAACGAACGAACCCTTGCTCCTTGTGGTCGTCAAAAGTATCGGCTTACAAATTTAATTTGGCGCGCTTCACTCAAGTGTATTCTCGTTGTATCTACAAAACATATTGCTGAGCCCAAGTTCAACTGTAACTCAAGTAGCTCACAGGACGTTTCCTGGGTCTACTCCTTACTCAGTAATAAGTCGCCATTGCCTCGCGCGTTTAATAAGCTGGCTTAGGTTTTTAATAAGAAGTGTGTTATGAGCCACCATCGAGTCTGGCTCGTCCAGCTGTCAGCAATGGTGCGTCCAGCAAATGTCAACCCACGCAGTGACGGCTGTGTCTGTCAAGCGGTCATCGATACTTTTGCTGAAAATGTCAAAGTAGGGGAGTAGCTGTCATTGGTATTATAGAACATCAAGGAACAGTTGCTCCAACTGATGGCTCAATTTGAAAAAAAAATCGAACCAGTTGGAAGTCTAAATAACTTGGTAATAACATTATTAGTCAAGAGGCCACCACTATTAAGAATTGAATTTACAACATTTTAACAAAAGCTGAAGTTAAAGCCAGATACTCATATACTTTGCTCTAAAAGGGTTACAATTGAATTTGCGCAATCATGATAGGATTCAGGTGTTGTGAGTAGAAAAGCAGCATGAGTTGAATCAGAGTTCCCCTCGAGTTTTTTACTTTTTGATATATATAAATTTCTAATCATAGATCATTTACTTTTCTAATTAAAAGGTTTGTTTAGTTTAACAGCTCGAAGTTTGGTTTTTGCAACGAGTTGCAATCAAAACTGAGCCATTACACTGTGACACATTTTTATACCCTTGCAAATGGTATTATAATTTTGCCCAGAAGTTTGCAACGCATAGAAATATTCATTTCCGACCCCATAAACTATATATATTCTTGATCAGGGGGACGAGTTGAGTCGATTGAGCTTTGTCCGTCCGTCTGTCTGTCTGTCTGTCTGTCCGTCTGTCTGTCCGTCTGTCTGTCTGTCCGTCTGTCTGTCCGTCTGTTTCTACGCAAACTAGTCTCTCAGTTTTAAAGCTATCGAGCTGAAATTTTGCACAGAGTCTTCTTTTTACTGCACGCTACTAATATGTCGGAACCGACCGGATCGGATGACTATATCTTATAGCTGCCATAGGAACCATCGGTCAAAAAATGGGTCTTAGTGAGAAAAACTTTTTTGTTTTCACTGTTAGCGGCCTTAAACTCGGCCATTGTTAATATTATCTGCTTTCAAACAGATTTGCAAATTTTGGTCAAGATCGGATGACTATATCTTATAGCTGTCATAGGAACCAACGGTCGGAAAATGGGTCTTAGTAAGAAAAACTTTTTTGTTTTCAATGCTAGCGTCATAAAACTTGGCGATAATTAATAATTATATGCTTTCAAACAGATTTGCAAATTTTTGTCAGAATCGAATGCATATATCATATAGCTGTCATAGGACCAATCGGTGGGAAAATGGGTCTTAGTGAAAAAACTTTTTTGTTTTCAAGTAAATCGTTCTTAAAGTCGGTGATTCTTAATATTAAATGCTTTCAAACTAATTTGAAAAAGTTGATCGACATCGGGTGACTATATATGGTTGCCATAGGACCGATCGGTCGGAAAATGAGTCTTAGTGAGAAAAACTTTTCTGTTTTATATTTTATCTTTCTTAAACTCCGCGATTGTTAATTTGATATGTTTTCAAAAAGATTCGTGAAATTTGGTCGAAATCAGATGTTTACCTGTGGAAAATGGGTTTTAGTTAAAAAATTGTTAGATTTTTTTGTAAGCGTTCTTAAACTCTGACATTTCAAAAACAGCGTTTGCAAGGGTATAAAAACTTCGGCACAGACGAAGTTAGCTTGGCCTTCTCGTTGAACTTCAAATGTGTGAATCGTTTGCCATCGATTCATGGTTATTCGAAAGGTTTTTTCATTTTGTTTGTAGTTTAAAGGTGTAAGGTGGCACCCCCATCTAGCTCTTATCCGGAGCTGAGTGGTAGTACCAAGTCTAGCGAGGCAGTGTCCAGGCACCCAAGCCTGATTAATTTTAAAGTGCTGAGCAATCTCATTAAGAGATCTGCGTCAAGGGCTTTAAGGAATCTTCCAGTAGGTTGGTAGCCTCCTGTGTAGCTACAACCTCTGCTTTGTAAGCACTACAATGATCAGGAAGTCGAAACGAAGTTTTGATCCCGAGCTCAGGACTGAGCTCCTACTGCTCCTACTTGTCCATGCAGTTTGGAGCCATCAGTGTAGAAATTGAAGGCATTCGGTTTGCCGTGAGGCATTGAGTTCCAGTCCAGACGACTTGGTATGGTGACTTGATACCTGGTGGTAAACGTTATTATTGGGATGCAGTAGTCAGGCATTGGAGGTAGCGCCACTTGAAGAAGATATGAAGATAAGAAGTATTTGTCCCATACATGTCAAACCACTATCTGTTACCATCTCTTCGTTCATACGACCAGACGGACATGGCCTTTATCGACACGGCTGTTGATGCTGATCAAGAATATATATACTTTATAGGGTCGAAAATGATTTCTTTTCCCTGAGAAAAAACTATATGTAAACTTTAGCTCAATATTATTAATAATACTTTAAAATGGTATTAAATTATGATTTTAGTTGGAAAATTCAGAAAAAAATTCGTTCTAAATCTACCGAAATCAAGCCCATTCGTTGACAAAAGTAGAGTAGTCCCGCTTTTTCTTGAACCGTGAACAGCGGGTGTCACATTATTATCTTATAAACATTTTGTGCTCACTTTATGAACGTACTCAACATACCCAAGGTATGTTTTAAGAACATTTTGTGCTTGGTAAGGAAGCTTTCTAGTGGTTTTTTTCCGTGAACGTCGGGCTTGTTTTGTGAACGATAATTCACGAACGAAATCGTTCAAATAGGAGTCCGCTTGTGTTGGGTTTTGGAAGGTAGTTTTTTCTTTGTGTACAGTAAAATACTATTCAGCAATATCAATCTGAGAGCTTTCCGATAAACTAAACCTAAACAATCGAATTTATTAAAACCCTTCTTTCCATTTTTTCGTTTTTACTGATATTTGAAATAGTTTATAAAATTACTCAAAATTTACCGCAAATTGCGTTTTGGTGGTAGTGTCGAGATCTAATTTCGGATTGTTTTTTATTCAAATAAAAAATGGTGAGTTTTAAAACCGTTCGGTTTGTAAAAGAATGACCCTTATTACCAGTGATATATTAAGGACCTTTTTAAAGCTAATATATAAAGTTGGGGTGGGAATCTGGTTGTCCTCCCATAAATTCAAATTTTGATTTTCGAGTGTAAGACTCTGTATCTTTGCTAATAATCCTTACAAAAATGCGACGAAATTTCTAAAAGTAGTCCAAAATACATGAAAAAGTGGATTTAATAAATATTTCACTACAACACTGGCTTGTAGCAGATGATTTAGTTTGACAAAAATCCAGCACCGCGGAAACTAGAAATTCCTGGGAAAGTTTCATATACAAAAAACTGTGCCAGGAATTTTTAGTTTACCTTTTCGTTGCTTGAGTATCCAGCAACATGAACGAAACCCATAGATTCTTATCAATAGTTGGCCTATCGATAGCGCGTGTGGATGGAGAGAACAGCTGATACACAGCTCAGTTGTAAACAATATATTTTGGACGTGATGAGCGAAAATTTGGGGGGAATGCTTTTTTGTTATAAGCTATCTTGCTGGGGAACCAGCAGCGTGCAAAGATTGCTGGGGCGCCCTCCATGGACACAAAGATCGATGGGATGATGTAGATTGAGACGACTTCTGATCCTGTTTGTCGCCAGATCAGAGGCAAGTCTATTGGAGTGGGCCACCAGTCGGACATGATACCTGCTGGTGTGCATACATATTGATTTGGGCTCATAATGGCAAAGCGTCCAAGTCGCGGTATTTAGTTGTATGCTTCACATACTAGGGACCTCACATAAAAGACTAGTTTATTGGGGGTAGTGGAGCATTCCGTACCCCATACCGGGATCCCCTGATCCAGGAAGGCGTGATGATCAAGGATTTTGGATCGCAACGAAATACCGCTACGAGGCTTGAAGAACCAATCGAGCTCCTACGGCCTTGGCTGTAACCGTAGCTGCTGCCAGGTCAAACGACTATCCAGAGCCACACCAAGGTATTGAACCGCAGTATCCGTATACAGGACTCCTGATCCTAGGAGTCGCACTCGAGCAACGTCAAAAAGTCATTTTTGGGCTATGTTTCACCGGTTCGCCCAGCGACCAAAGCCATCCAGGAACTGCCGAAAGTTAGCAGTTGCACTCCCCCGGCTATTGCTGGAAGCAAGAAAATCGATATCGTTAGCATTCGTGGCAATAAAGGTGCGATGAGCAACTGGATACTGCAGACTAAGACTTTTTCTTAGAACTATCTTTTGTATGGCAGCTATACTATATAGTTGACCGATTTTCATCGAACTTGGTGAATTATGAAAAATCATGGAAAACTGAAAAATTCGAGGTTTGCGGGCGTTTGCATTGAAAACAAAAAAGTTTTTCTCACTAAAACTAGTTTTTTGACCGATCGTTCCTAAGGCAGCTATATGCTTTACTCATCCGAAACGGACGGTTCCAAAAAACGTGCAGCATATCTGTACCAAAAGGCTTCGTGCAAAGTTTGGTTAAGATAGTTTTAAACTGACGGAGGAGATAGCATAGAAACAGACGGACGGACATCGCTATATGAACTCAGATACCTTATTTTTAAATTTGGAAAATTTAATTCTGAGATAAATTTTTATTAACGAGAAATCTTATTGTCAGAAAATGGGAATTTGAGACTCGCAATGGGCAGTATCTTCAATTTAGAATTGTGTAACCATTTTTCAAAATAATGCCTAGAATCTGCATAAAATATAGGGAATACACTGTAATTGTTAGGTACTGTTGCACCTAGCGCCATAGGAATATTTAAGAACTTTTCTTCGAAGGCATAGCTTGCCGGACTGGCTAAAAAATCCTCCCCCATCGGGTCAGAGATTTTCCGGTTATTTAGTTTTAAGTTTTATTTTTTTTTTTTTATTAATTTTTTATTTTAAAAGTTTACTTTTAGATATTTTTCTCTCTATTTCAGTTTTATTTTTATTTATTATATTATCTTATTTTTTCCTACATAACTATAGGCTTTGGTTTTTTTTCTCTCTCTCTCTCTTTCTCTCTCTCTCTCCCTCTTCTCGATCTCTAATAACGTCTCTGACTACAATTGGCTGTGAATAGGGGCATAACTGGGCGGACGGGCAAATAAAATTCCCCCACCGTGTCGGAGTCGTTATTAGTTTATTTTGTAATTTTATTAGATTTTCTTTGATAGGCTTCATTAGCTCATAAAAATTTTTGTAACGTATATACATTTTTGTTGACAACCCTTTTTTGTCAACTCTAAATAAATAAACAAATAAAAAAAAAAAGTTGTAGCAGTCTATTTTAATTGCTATATTTGACTTAAAAACAGTCGGTAGTTGCGGTTCACAGAAAAAAAAGGGTTTCGGATCATATGTAAACAAAAAAACCGCCATCCATGGTTCTCCAATTCGCGTTTTATTTTCTCTATGTGAAATCGTAGCCAGGTGTTTTTTTCGTCTCTGGAACGCAGGAGTGCAGACAGCCTAGCGGGACCCATTGATTTACTAGCTCTTTACGGGAATGTGGGGGGGTTGTTTGCTGCTGCCTCAACTGCACACTACACAATATTTATTATAGAGTCCCTAAAGCCCTAATTCATCTCGGCTTAAACCGGTCAATACAAAAAGGCTAAACGACTCGAACTTGCACGGAAGATTCCCACAAGTACGATCGAAACAAAATCAAAGATAGGAGAAAGGGAAAACGAGGGAATAAGGAAAAGGGAAAACAAGTTTAATGGCTATGTCTTTGTTCCGACAGGCGGTGTGGTCTAAGGTGACAAACGACCTACACCTTCTGTACCCAACCCGACCATGATCTGCAAATGGATTAGCGTTAGCAGATCCCCAAATGTACACGCTATATCATTTTAACTTTTCGACCCCATGACTCAGGAAATAACAATCTTTACACAAACATTTTCAAAATCAAATACAATTATATATTCTCCAATAATAACTTTTCAGTCAGCAGATACATCCGTAACTTGTAAAATGTGTTACCTAATTCTATCATTGTTATCCTCTTAGGACAAAGGTAACTTCCTTAAAGTGTTATTTTTATTCTGAAGCATTTCTCGCATTCAGAAAAAGGAACCAAAGACGACCGAAATATTCTTCATGTCGACGTAATTAAGTTTAAATTTTAATTTTGTTTTCAGCTTCGATACTTCGTTTTAATACTACATGGGTCACCCTAATGAATTTAATCATAGAAATTATTCGCTGATTCGCTTTTCAATCGTGGTCTCTTAATATAACTGTTAATTTGTAGGGTTATTTATCTTTAAACTTCATTCTTATGTTTTGTTCTTCTACTTCATTAACATTCGCTTACTTTTTAATTATTGCTCTCATTTCATTTACTTTTAATTCACCGCTGTAAAAGATAATATAGGTAATTGATAATTTATAGAATTAAGTAATAAAAGATATAGAAAATATATGTATGGGTATGCGCGCGGATATGTATAGTAATTTTTTGGTTGAATTCATTATCTTCTTATTGTTACATAACGAAGAGTATGGTATAGTTTACGTTACGATAAAAATGACAACATGATCAAAACAAAAGAAGTTGTCTCTTTGTAAGTTTGCTTTAAATTTCGAATCAGCTGACGGCTTCAGCGATAAAATATAAAAACTGGAGTGGAATGGTAGAGAGCGTTACCGTTAAAGTTTAGAAAAAGCTCGAGTTGAATATAAAAAAACGCGAAGACGATGTGAGATAATCAAACAAAGATTTTATTTACATTGGTTAAGCTCACTGTTCATTTGAAACACAAGTCCAACTAAGAAAGGAGATCGTAAGAACTTCATGCCAAGTTAAGCTTTCACTATGATGTTATTTGCTCTTAATTATGTCCAGAAGGAATTCTTAGAGTTCGTACGATATCACTCTCTTAAATCAATCACTCTCTTTGCACATGTGTAAAACTTTCGCACCGTAAAATACAGGGTGCTCAGTTTTGAGATTTCACTCACCAGACGCAATCGACGATGGAGGCCTCCTCGTTAATTTGTTGTGGTTGTTGATGTTGATTTTTATATATGTTGGGCTGATATGTGTTTAACATTTTAGATTTGGTGTTTTGTTTTGTACCTCTTGTAAAAACTTTAGCGTTGGCGGACTTTCCTTGGTTTACTTTGCGCTTTTTATGCTTTGCTCATTTAGAGTTTTTCGCCAATGCACACACACTCACACACATACTTGAATTTAGTAATATTAATTGTTTCGTATCTTTGGCGCGTTGAATTGCAAGTAAACTCCATGAGAACAATTTACACATAAAAAATATATAGAATTTTAAGATTTTAATTTGGTTTTCATCGTTTTTTCTGGACGTTTGCCCTTTTCTTTCTATTGGTATTCTTTTTTTTTCTTTTTCACCCTGGAGTTTCGTGTCACGATCACTATTTTCGGCTCAACTTCTCCGCAACCACTATTAGGCCCCCACTCTCGACCTCAAATTTGGGAAATGGCCAGATCAGGACCCGGGTTATTGTTGGACCGACTTTGATGAATGGTGTGGGTCTTTTGCTGACGGCGGTCAGCCTCTCTGACGTGGATGAAACTGCGCTGCTAAGGCTTTGCTGGCGTTGGCGACTCTGCACTGCCTGCTCTAAGGCTTTGCTGCGTTGGCTGAACCGTCGCTGGCCTGGGCGATAACCTTTCACGGACAATTATATTGTCGTAACCATCCAAAAATCTAATAGGAGAAGGTACAGGCACATGGCCAAACCTGAATTAGTATTTTTGTTTTGGAGTTTCTCGGAATTTCACAAAATTACCAACCTGGTTTCTGTTAAACTCGATGACAATTTGATTTCCCTTAAAAGGGATGCAAAAGCGCTGAGGATGGCTTAGGAAAACTTGGATTAAGTTGTTCCTTTTGTTGCCAGTGTATGTCGCTTGAATACGTCTGCTCGCTTTGATCGCTCGTAAAGAAAAGGAGGAAACTAGTAGAAGGAAGCAGACGGAAGTCTAGTTTGACAGATGAATATCGTATGCAACCCTGCCGATCTCGATAGGTTAGCTATCGTAGAGTTGTAACTTCGATAACTGTGCCCTATTTGGCGCGATTTTGATCACTTTTAAATCTATGATCTAAATACCATGTTGAATCCGTTTTCTGTGGATTAATTCCAAGGGTTTTAATTTGATATTACTGTTCGTATATACGAAATGTGATTATGTTTTGGGTTTTTATTTTTGATTATTTTTTTTCAATGGTCTTTGCGACCATTACACACCAGATAATTCTAACGACTAGCAGGAGGCAGATTAGCTGGAATCAGCTACGTAAATCCTTAGCATGATATGTTCCAATTTCTCTCCCCTGTAGATTTTCTAATAAATAAAACGCATTTCCCAATTTCTTTTTGACGCGACACTTTGAAAACTGTGCTGCGAGTTTCTTGTTGTAGTTTTGGCTGAAGTTACTGAGGTTAAAATTTCGCTTGAACACTTCCTGTCCTTCTCGAAAGGAAACAGGTTTGGATCGCAAGTTATATTGATTTGTATTCTTCTCATAGGCTTTCCTACTATTTGCTTTGATCTGCTCCCTTAATAGAGCCAGAATATCTTCCCTTGCTAACGCTTGGGGTTCCTCCAATAAGGATAACTTTTTCAACAGGTTATAATCTGCTCCGTGAGTGATCATATCCAATCCAAATAATGCCCTATAGGGTGAGCATCCTATGGATTGGTGTAGCGATGAACGAAGTGAACACGATATGTGAGTGAGATATAAATCCCAGTCTCTCTGATCTAAGCGAATATATGACCTGATGGCCGCAAGCAAGGATCGATTCACTCTTTCCGCTGCATTACTCTGCGGAGAGTATAAAGCAGTAAAAACGTGCCGAATTCCATGTTTGGTCATAAAGGCTTCAAACTCCTTAGCCTTAAATTGAGAACCGTTATCGCTTATAACCGTCTCCGGAACTCCAAAACAATGAAAAATGTTTTTCAATAGGAAATCTGTGATAGGCGCTGTCGTATATTTTTTTAAAGGACACAACCAATGAAACCGACTGAAATGATCTAGGACAATGAGGACTCCAATATGACCATTTTTGCTCCTGGGGTAAGGACCAAGTATGTCTATGTACAGCTTTTGGAAAGGCCGACAGGACACACTTTGTTCTCCCATTGGAGGACGAAGCACCATATTTGTTGCTTTAGTTTCCTTACATGTATCACAGTCTCTTACATAATCTCTGACTTCTTTCGACAAGCCAGGCCAAAAGAAATTGCGGCGTAACCTTTCGATTGTCTTTTGCATACCTCCATGGGCAGACAGTACGCTATCGTGCGCTTGACGAATCATATTTAATCGAAGTCCTTCCGGAATCCATAATTTCCAACTTTGGGAATCCTGAGAAGGATCTCCTGTGGCATGTTGTGTACGAATATATACGAACTTTTCGACTACCCGCAAATCTGGAAATCTATCAGGATCATTGTTAATTCTTCGTTTCACTTCCACATAATCAGGAGCTAAAAATTCTTGAGAGTCAAGATCTACTTGAGGTCCTTCCAACTCAAGGCTACTGATATCATTCTCGCACAATCGAGATAGCGCATCAGGCACAATGTGATCTTTACCTTTTCGATGAGAGATCGTGAACTTGAATGCTTGCAATCGCAAGATCCATCGCGCTAGCCGACCAGACACATTCTGTTGTCGTCGCAACCAAACTAAACTAGAGTGATCTGTAACCACCTCGAACTCCTGCAACTCCAAGTAGCAGCGGAATTTTTCGATGGCCAGAATCACAGCTAAGCACTCGCGTTCTGTTACGCTGTAGTTTCGTTGAGCTCTAGACAATTTTTTGGACATAAAGGCTATGGGCCTTTCTTCATTGTTTTCCCCTAACTGTACGAGCACAGCACCAATTCCATAATCGCTGGCATCGCAATGGAGAAAGAATTTTTCGTCAAATTTGGGATTTTGCAGTACTGGGGTGGATGTCAACAGCTTCTTCAGCCTGTCCATGGCTGATTGAGCATCGTCAGTCCACTTAAACTGCTTTTTACTGGACAAAGTCTCAGTAATTGGGAACGTCTCCTCTGCAAATTTGGGTATGAACCTTCTATACCAACCGCAGACTCCTAAAAATCCTCTGACCTGCTTCAGATTCTTCGGCGTTGGCCAATTTAAGATACACGAAATCTTGGATGGATCGGTAGCAACTCCGCCACATCCAATGACATACCCCAAATAGGAGATTTTAGTCACACAAAACTGACTTTTAGAAAGGTTCAATGTCAAATTTGCCTTTCTGAATTGCTCTGCTATTCGCACCAAGACAGAAAGATGTTCCGAGAATGTTTCTGAAACAATGCACAAGTCATCTATGTATCCAAACACACAATGGCGCAAGTCAGGAGGAATCAAATCATCCATCAAGCGGCACATCGTGGCAGGAGCATTACACAGTCCGAATGGCATAACCGTAAACTGATATAACGGTCTACCAGGAACTGTGAATGCTGTCAAAGGCTTAGAATCATCGGCTAGTTCGATTTGCCAATAGGCGTCTTTCAAATCTAGCTTTGTAATCAAATTTGCCTTTGGAAGTCTCGTGAAAATTCCCTCGATGCTCGGCAAAGGATAAGCATCCTTTTTAGTAGCATCATTTACTTTGCGAGCATCCATACAGAGTCTCACTTTATTTGGTTTTAGCACCATTCTCATAGGCGAGCTCCAAGGACTCTTAGAAGGCTCAATCACTCCTAAAGCTAGCATGCGGTCTATCTCGGCATACAAGAGTTTTTCTACAGCCGGACTAACTGGATAGTAACGCTGCTTTACGGGTTTCGCTTCTCCCACTTCAATGTGATGTTTTATTAAGGTGGTGCGACCAAGACCCTGTTTCTCATAATTTGGAAATAATCCTATAACCGTATCGAGCTGTTGTAACTCTCGATCAGTCAAGGGATATTTAATATCTTCTACAAAATCATCTTCTGCAGATGGGCCTGATACAGAACTGATAATCCCTGGGGCGAGATTAAAAATACGCCAAAAATCAATACCTAGTATCAGATTCTGCACAATAGAGGGTATAATATAAAGTTCAATGTCGTTTTCTTTTCCGTTATAGTTCATGCGTACTCGCAATGTGCCAAGTACTTGATGACATGTGCCATCAGCAGTCTTGACCTGAGATCTTATAGGCTTAAACTGCGAATAATTACTAAAATCAAACTTGGCTAACTTAGATCCAAGGCAACTTATATTTGCTCCTGTGTCTAATAGTCCTAATTCTTCAATATTTAAAAAGGAAACCTTCGCATAGCTACGTAAGTCATTTGCATTTTGAAAGACCGTAGCAATCAATAAATTCCTTTTCTTTTTTACCATTCCTATGTATTTTCGTCTTCGACGAGTATTTCTGCGACTACGATAATCGTCAGAAAAGATTCTTTCCCTTATTTCTAAATATTTTCTTAGTTTCTCATGATAAGGCTTAAATCGAATACTATTATCTAGTGGAATATCTTCTGAGGTCTCAGTTACAGACACAGTATCTGAAGAGTTTAAAGACGAATCTATTTGGGAGGCATCCTGTTGACGTTGGCTGCCCCCTTCTTTCGGTTTTCCGAATTTCGTTGGCATTTTTGGCATTGAGGTTTGTACACGTTCGGAGTACCACAACCATAGCAAAACACACGCCTCTCTGCGAGACAGTCATCCCACCTGTGACCTTGCACATCGCAGTTCCAGCAAACAAATCTAGAAGATCCATTTGCCTCAATCGCGGCAACCTCTTCAACGACTTCATCTTCAGAGCATTGTTCACTTTCTGGTTCTTCTAAAGCATACACTCTATAGCCGGTTGTATATTTGGCCTTTTGAATAGGAGCTTGTTTCATTCGACCTATTTCTCGTAAGAAGTTTTCACGCTTCTGTACAAGCCTTCGTAAATGAGCAATAGAATAAATTTCTTCGAAAAGCAACCTATCTTTGAATTCGGTTAGCAAATTATTTTGCACAATTTCTACCAACTCGTCCTCTCCTAGGGGAGTAGGTAATCTATCCATTAACAAACAAATGCTTTCATAATAAGTTTCAAAACTCTCACCAGGCTTTTGCTTACGAGCACGAATCTGCTCTCGAATTTCATTAATCGAGCGGCTTTCCTTGTATTGCGATCGAATCGCTGCACAAAATGCTGACCAAGTTCGCTTTACAGCCTGTTTATGGAAACGCCAGTACCAGTTTCTTGCTTTTCCTATCAAAAGCAAATGAATATTTCGACTTAACACTTCAAAATCTTTGGACAGATTTTCTTTCGTTAATATTTCAACGCGATATATAAATTCCTCAACGGACAATCCTTGTGAGGTTCCATCAAAATGAACTCCCCATTTTTGTATCACATCCGCAACTTTATGGTGTCCAAATGGATAACGACCTTGAGACAAGCCTTCATTATTACTCCCCTGTGTCTGCATTTCATCAGCAGACCCTGGAGGATCTGAATGCGATGGAATTTGCATATTAGACAACACTCGGGTCACTCTTTGCTCAATCATGGTTTGGATACTTTGCAAATCTATTTCATTGGAGCGTGGTGGATTTCGGTTTTGCGCTGGTCTCCCTCTGCGTCTAATTGCACCTGGTTTCTTAGCTCGAACCTCAGCATGATTCGTACTATGACTCACATCACCTGTTGCCAGATTTACGCTACTATCTTCTAGCGATTGTATCCCCACAATATCTGGTTCGGCTGGCGGTACTACTTCTTTGGTTGCTTTCGACACACCTCGAGTTTGTGGTCGACGAGGGGGGTATACCAAAGATTTTTTTGCTTTCGGAGAACAATTTCCTATAACCATCTTAAGATCTGCTTTTTGTAATTCTACAAAGCAATTCGGACATTCTGGTTTGGTGTTCAATCGACTTTCAATACATTGTCGGTGAAAAACATGTTGACAAGGAGTCACACAACACGTTTGTGTATTTGTCATTGGCTCTTCACAAATTGTGCACCTATTTGCTTCAGCTGGTGCTGAAAGCTGATTTTCCGTAAAACTGTGTTGTAACGGCATATTCATAAACAAAATTTTCCTGATTGTCATATACGGGAATCGAAAACAAAATGATATAATTTAACGTCGGAAAAAACAAACCATTAACTTGGGGAAATATTTTTGGGCTATTGTTTCTACACGTAGTTTCTAGTTTGAATACAAACACAAATCAATAATACTGCCCATATTCGGCGGTCAAGTATACGTTATCCGTACTACTCGAATATCCAGCACGACTACAAACTGCATACCGATTCTAGATACTCTTTCTTTCCACTACTTGGTCTGGCATTCAAATTTTCATCTAAAACAAAACAACTAATTTCAGCAAAAATATTATAACAAATACTTCGGTCGATCATATTCGCATGCGCAAATACTCGAGTTCCAGAAGCTTATTATGAGTATTTACTAATAAAACTGTTCCTTTAAACAACAACTAAAATCCAAACGAAAAATAAAACGAGCTTAATATCTGCAATGTTTTTGCCAATTAAAATTTTAAGTCAGGATCCACAATCTATTAGATTCGCTCTTCTAGTTTGCTTCACAATGACACGATGTTAGCAGTAAATTGATTTTTGGAAAAATTTTTTCTTTGCTTAGACACTTGGTCGACCTAATTTGGCACGAGCAATAATTATCGAGATCCAAAGCAGCTAAGCTTTGAAAAAAACTTTCTCTTCTCAAAAACAAAACAGTTTCTGGGGCTTATACGTCGGAATCCAGATCAGTCTGCGAAACACGACTATCTGAAACTCTGACAATACCTGCCCCACGTTGTTGGGCGCCAAAAATTATGAAATCGTAGCCAGGTGTTTTTTTCGTCTCGGGAACGCAGGAGTGCAGACAGCCTAGCGGGACCCATTGATTTACTAGCTCTTTACGGGAATGTGGGGGGGTTGTTTGCTGCTGCCTCAACTGCACACTACACAATATTTATTATAGAGTCCCTAAAGCCCTAATTCATCTCGGCTTAAACCGGTCAATACAAAAAGGCTAAACGACTCGAACTTGCACGGAAGATTCCCACAAGTACGATCGAAACAAAATCAAAGATAGGAGAAAGGGAAAACGAGGGAATAAGGAAAAGGGAAAACAAGTTTAATGGCTATGTCTTTGTTCCGACAGGCGGTGTGGTCTAAGGTGACAAACGACCTACACCTTCTGTACCCAACCCGACCATGATCTGCAAATGGATTAGCGTTAGCAGATCCCCAAATGTACACGCTATATCATTTTAACTTTTCGACCCCATGACTCAGGAAATAACAATCTTTACACAAACATTTTCAAAATCAAATACAATTATATATTCTCCAATAATAACTTTTCAGTCAGCAGATACATCCGTAACTTGTAAAATGTGTTACCTAATTCTATCATTGTTATCCTCTTAGGACAAAGGTAACTTCCTTAAAGTG
>JBAMBO010001630.1:0-100360 GCA_037044535.1 Lordiphosa magnipectinata
TTTATTCTGAAGCATTTCTCGCATTCAGAAAAAGGAACCAAAGACGACCGAAATATTCTTCATGTCGACGTAATTAAGTTTAAATTTTAATTTTGTTTTCAGCTTCGATACTTCGTTTTAATACTACATGGGTCACCCTAATGAATTTAATCATAGAAATTATTCGCTGATTCGCTTTTCAATCGTGGTCTCTTAATATAACTGTTAATTTGTAGGGTTATTTATCTTTAAACTTCATTCTTATGTTTTGTTCTTCTACTTCATTAACATTCGCTTACTTTTTAATTATTGCTCTCATTTCATTTACTTTTAATTCACCGCTGTAAAAGATAATATAGGTAATTGATAATTTATAGAATTAAGTAATAAAAGATATAGAAAATATATGTATGGGTATGCGCGCGGATATGTATAGTAATTTTTTGGTTGAATTCATTATCTTCTTATTGTTACATAACGAAGAGTATGGTATAGTTTACGTTACGATAAAAATGACAACATGATCAAAACAAAAGAAGTTGTCTCTTTGTAAGTTTGCTTTAAATTTCGAATCAGCTGACGGCTTCAGCGATAAAATATAAAAACTGGAGTGGAATGGTAGAGAGCGTTACCGTTAAAGTTTAGAAAAAGCTCGAGTTGAATATAAAAAAACGCGAAGACGATGTGAGATAATCAAACAAAGATTTTATTTACATTGGTTAAGCTCACTGTTCATTTGAAACACAAGTCCAACTAAGAAAGGAGATCGTAAGAACTTCATGCCAAGTTAAGCTTTCACTATGATGTTATTTGCTCTTAATTATGTCCAGAAGGAATTCTTAGAGTTCGTACGATATCACTCTCTTAAATCAATCACTCTCTTTGCACATGTGTAAAACTTTCGCACCGTAAAATACAGGGTGCTCAGTTTTGAGATTTCACTCACCAGACGCAATCGACGATGGAGGCCTCCTCGTTAATTTGTTGTGGTTGTTGATGTTGATTTTTATATATGTTGGGCTGATATGTGTTTAACATTTTAGATTTGGTGTTTTGTTTTGTACCTCTTGTAAAAACTTTAGCGTTGGCGGACTTTCCTTGGTTTACTTTGCGCTTTTTATGCTTTGCTCATTTAGAGTTTTTCGCCAATGCACACACACTCACACACATACTTGAATTTAGTAATATTAATTGTTTCGTATCTTTGGCGCGTTGAATTGCAAGTAAACTCCATGAGAACAATTTACACATAAAAAATATATAGAATTTTAAGATTTTAATTTGGTTTTCATCGTTTTTTCTGGACGTTTGCCCTTTTCTTTCTATTGGTATTCTTTTTTTTTCTTTTTCACCCTGGAGTTTCGTGTCACGATCACTATTTTCGGCTCAACTTCTCCGCAACCACTATTAGGCCCCCACT
The DNA here is from genome assembly GCA_037044535.1 of Lordiphosa magnipectinata. Taxonomy (NCBI): domain Eukaryota; kingdom Metazoa; phylum Arthropoda; class Insecta; order Diptera; family Drosophilidae; genus Lordiphosa; species Lordiphosa magnipectinata. The sequence continues at coordinate 1,400 of JBAMBO010001630.1, forward strand.
CTCGACCTCAAATTTGGGAAATGGCCAGATCAGGACCCGGGTTATTGTTGGACCGACTTTGATGAATGGTGTGGGTCTTTTGCTGACGGCGGTCAGCCTCTCTGACGTGGATGAAACTGCGCTGCTAAGGCTTTGCTGGCGTTGGCGACTCTGCACTGCCTGCTCTAAGGCTTTGCTGCGTTGGCTGAACCGTCGCTGGCCTGGGCGATAACCTTTCACGGACAATTATATTGTCGTAACCATCCAAAAATCTAATAGGAGAAGGTACAGGCACATGGCCAAACCTGAATTAGTATTTTTGTTTTGGAGTTTCTCGGAATTTCACAAAATTACCAACCTGGTTTCTGTTAAACTCGATGACAATTTGATTTCCCTTAAAAGGGATGCAAAAGCGCTGAGGATGGCTTAGGAAAACTTGGATTAAGTTGTTCCTTTTGTTGCCAGTGTATGTCGCTTGAATACGTCTGCTCGCTTTGATCGCTCGTAAAGAAAAGGAGGAAACTAGTAGAAGGAAGCAGACGGAAGTCTAGTTTGACAGATGAATATCGTATGCAACCCTGCCGATCTCGATAGGTTAGCTATCGTAGAGTTGTAACTTCGATAACTGTGCCCTATTTGGCGCGATTTTGATCACTTTTAAATCTATGATCTAAATACCATGTTGAATCCGTTTTCTGTGGATTAATTCCAAGGGTTTTAATTTGATATTACTGTTCGTATATACGAAATGTGATTATGTTTTGGGTTTTTATTTTTGATTATTTTTTTTCAATGGTCTTTGCGACCATTACATATGGTGAGTTATTCGCGTTTTTTTTAGCCAATATAAGATGAAATATCACTAAATGACAACTAAATGTAAGCCTCAGTCTTTTGTTACATTCTCTACGTGGTATTTTTATTGTCAAATAATTCAAATCCAAATACGGACTTAACGCACAGGGGCTTTAAGTCCGGGTCTAAGGCCCAGGAAAGTTCTGAGTTATATCTCAAAGTTGTGATCGTGGGCTTTAAGTCATGTCACATTTTTAGTTTTCAAATTTAACTTTGAATATTATACGTCCACGTCTTATTTAACAAATATAGCATTCTTGTGATTTGCTCGCAGTAAGATAATTGCATTCAAAGTGGTTGAGTCCATACAACTTTATAGGGGACTCATTATAAATTTTCTTACCCTGGAGCAGAAAGCACGACTTTTGAAATCTCATACAATTCTGGGAACTTTGTGGAGGATTCTGACCACCAGTTGAGAATGTTTTCATGGTTTCGAACACGTTTAAGTGCGAGAAAAGTTTTAATGGAATCCAGTAGCTGTTTTGCTAGAGACAGTCGTCTCTATTTATTTAATTTAAAATTTTTTTTATATTTCCAATTTGCTGTGTATCGAAATGGAATTAAAATCACCCAAAACCAGATTTTCGGCTTGAAGTTTAGTTGTGGCCACCTCCGCTGGTTCTAATATGCGTACAATTTCGCGGACTGAGTGCCATACTTTCCGGTGCAGAAGAAAGTCGTTATCTGCAGCCGCAAAACTGGGGCAAATGTTGAAAATGTCCTCCGATGCAAATATTTTAGCATCCTGTAGGTTGAGCTACAACTCGTGACCAAATCTACGATGCGCTCTGCAAAGGTAAAAAAACCGAAACTGTACCGGTACCAACGTTTCGGTTTCGTTCTGGTGCTATCGGTTCCATTAATAACGGTAAACGGTTTTCGGTTCTCAAAAAAAAATTTGTATAGGTTCCGGTTCGGGTACTTGATTTGAAACGGTTTATTTCGGTTAACGGTTCCGGTACCGGTTCCGGTATTAAGCCCTGCTTCCTTCTATGCGTTACAAACATCTGGACAATTTTAATATACGCTCTACAAGGGTATTAAAATAGAGGAAAGCTAACTTCGGCTCGACCGAAGGTTTTATACCCTTGTAGCTTGTATGATTTTTATAAATTAGTAGCCTGATTCCACTGACACAAATATGTACATTCGGCCAAATATACACATTTTTGACAAGGCCTCCTATATATGTACATTTTCTACACCCCATGGGTGTATCTATCTATGGCAGCAATACTATATAGTTGTCCTATCAAACTTGGTGGAATTATAAATACATACTTATAAATACAAGGTTTGGGGACGTTTGCGTTGGAGACAAAAAAGTTTTTCTCACTAAAACAACATTTTCGACCGATGGTTCCTATGGCAGCTATATGCTAAAGTCATCCGATCTGGCCGGTTTCGACAAAAGTGCATCATATTTATATCAAAAGACTTTCTGCAAAGTTTGGTTGTGATAGATTTAAAACTGACGGATTAGATAGCATAGAAACAGACGGACATGGCCATATTAAGTCATCTCGTAATGCTGATTAAGAATATATATACTTTATGTGGTTTGTGTGTACAACATCTCGACAATTTTAATATACCCTCTACAAGGGTATAAAAAAATAGAAGTCCCACTTACAATGTACAATGTTTATGTTTTTTTCGGGATTTTCGGGTTTTCTATTGATTACGTCAGCAATCTTATGCACACTGAGGTCACTCTCCAAATGTCTTGTGCACATATACCAGGGTGCTCCCGATAGTCTACGCAGACACCTTGACTGAAGGACACAGAGCTTTCTCATACTTGGATCCCATATCTCCAGTTTCTGAGTTTTAATCGGTTGTTTTTCCGTATACGGTTCCTATATATTTTGGAAACTAAAACTTAGAAATAGCTTTGACATGTCAATTCGTATTCACCATGGGAAGACTTGCAGGAATAAGTTTAAGATGCTCAAGATTATGCAAATTTCGGGATTTTTCGGACCGTTCGATCGACACCTGCTATTTACCCGTCTTTATGATAAGCTAAACTCATCTAAACTCTCAGAGTTTTACAAATTTCGCCATATATTTGATCGTTCGGTCTTCAACTTCCATTTCCCAGCGACATCATAGTAAGCTAAATATAATATTAAACGCTTTCATAAATACTATTAAGAAAATTTGGTAATTTTCTCGGTTTTTTTGGACCATTTAAAAGTACTGTAATCTTTGTCCTTTTTCAGGTTATCTGCTTTCTGTGTGCCAAATTTCATCCGAACCCTTTCAGACATTTCAAACATGTATATGTGCATTCTTTCATTTATAATATCAAGATAAAATAGTAAACTGTGAACAGGCATTTAAAATAAATGAAATAAAACCAAAGTGTTTGGCTTCTCTCTATAAAACTAGTTAAACTTTTCCCCCTTGTACTATTAAAATTTGTACCTCGTAGAAAGAAGAGACAAATAACGCGCTGCTTAAATATTTTTAATCTAAGACTGAATTGCACGTAGTCATGTCTTTAGCCAGTAACCGAACTCTTTTACAAGACTTACTTATAACTCTTATTTAGCTTATATTAGCCGCTATTTAATATGACCGAATGGCATTAACATGTTGAATGACTTGACTGCCAACATAAAAGCAATGCGCAGCCCAAACCCAAGAAGCCCCAAGAATGCCACCCGAAAAGTATTTCATTGATTTTTGAAGCCTCGTCAATACAGTGGAGAACAGAACAGAACAGACGAGAACACATAAGGCAAAATGAAACGCAACTCAAACGAATGCTAGAGTGGAAATTTACGTTGCTGATAGCAACAATAGAAATTTAGAAATCAGGACCAGCTAGGCATGAGAATGTCCTGTCAAAAAGAATGTAACTCTTGATAAAGACAAATATTTTAAATAAATAGGGGAAACTCGGCTGAGTAAACAAGTTCACGTGTTGGGCAATTGATAGTGTGGTGTGGTGCATGATGATGATGACGATGCGCTGATGATAGCAGGTATCACAGGGGGTGGCTAAAGTGTTTGCCCTTCTACTTAAGGGGTAACAAATTCACACAGTGCCATTGGCTTCATGGCTAATTGAGAGGTTAAAATGGCGGGCAGCAGTTTGCACAGCTGACACCTGACCTTTATTTCTAATCATCATATTAATGTATACCAAAAACTAATTATTGTTTTCCAATTCCAACCAACTCAACTCCTGCTTGGTGCTCACTTCATCCGTGAACCTAATGCAATGTGACAATCGGCAGCAAAGCAAGGCTCCGACTCATGTCCTGAGCAAGTTGTTGACATGAAACTGAAACCGATAGTTGGCCAGGGAATAAACTGGTTAGGATCTTACCAGACTTTGATTATGCTGCCGGCATTTCTTAACACACACGACGCTGATTTTGTTGGCCTGATATTCTCACCAATAATGGTAAGCTGATATGTGTGGATATACTTGTATGCCCGCACATTGCAAGCGATCACTGAAAGCCCTTACACTTAACTGGACTGATTAGTTCTCAATTTATTTGGGCCAAGCTTTTGGCGTGTGAATATTTTTGAATAACTTCAAAAATTCGGATTGGAGAGAACCTACATGGATCCTACGCGAAGAAATGCTAGCATTAGGCCACGACTGTGAATATAATCATAATTTCATAACTATTTTTTCTGCAATAAACACAACCACAAATCGTAATATCGAATATCGAGAAAATCGTGCACAATTGCTGCATTCGGGTAGTTCAGTTCGTTGTATCTATGCGGCAGAGCAACGATCGATAGTCTTAACAGGCAGCAGCAGAGGCAGAGGCAATTGCCATTGGTGGACACAATCTAGCTACAAATGAGACCTAGCACCAAAAGATACAAGATACAGAAGCAGAAGCAGAGGGTTGCTGACTGGCTGATGGACTGTCGCATAGCGGCAAACACATTTAACCACAAAGAATGGAACGGAGGAAGCAGAAAGCCAACGTCAACGTTCAAGACGATCAATGGTTGCTGCACTCGCCCCTTTACCCATGCCCAGGCCAGGTCGGTGGTATCTGGTGTCGGGCTGTAAAGATATTGGGTGACAAATAAAAACTACTGAAAACTGCTGCCGGTGGCTACGTATGAATGGGCTTGTTGGACAGCAGAGGCAAAGGCTGGGTGGGATCGGGATCGGGGGTAGTCGCCGCAAAAGCCGGCATGCCGGAGCGCATTGGTTGGCTGAGGCGGGGTTGCTGGTGGTTGGCGGCGGCGACATCGCTGGAGAGGGTGCGTCCGCAAGGGTCTCTCATGTGTAGTGTTGTGTGTACTTGGGTACTTGTGTCATCGTATCTCTGCTTGTAGTGTGTGTGCGAGTGTGAGGTTGCTGTTCGTTGTCTTTTGCGCCCTTTTGTCGCTTGTTTATAATTAAGTGAGTATTTTTTCTGTGGTTGTCGCTTTGCCGCTGCCCGTCGATATTGGCTGAGACGCTTCGAACTGAAACTGGCAATTAGTTGCCGTCTTATGCTCGTCGCCAAAAGTCGCTTCTGGCCCGGATTAATGCAAAACTCGTCACTTGCACAACGGTTCTAAGTTCATAAGCTGACCACCAAAAGGAATATAAACGATCTTATGATATTACGCGAGTGACCACATTTTAAAATCACCACTAATTCAATTTTATATTAAATAGTTTACAAGTTAATTAAAATCAAATCTGTGAGAGTGTCTCTTTTACGGTGCAGTGTGGATCATGATAACTGTCCAAAATTTTAGAAGGTGCGAGTAATACAACATTAATTTAAGAGCGTTCTTTAGCTTTAAATTACTTAAACTAAAACTAAGGGCTAGTTTTGGCATTCCCAAAATACTTCAGAAAAATTCAAACTGAAAGAAATATAATATAAATACTGTTGAACTGTGGAACCTGAGAGTTTTCCAGTACCTTACCTTACCTCGAACTGATCGGAGCTTTTATGATCCTCTTTTAATGGACAAGGTTCAGGAAATGCAAAGTGTGTGGTGTAAGCGGGCCCAGCAGACTTGAACAAGTCGGTGGGAACAACTACCACGCGTAGTTGCGGGTTCGAAAAAAGCTTACAAATATCTAATGCTTGGAAATTTACGATTTATCCACATACATCGTCATTTTCCAAACCAATATTGGGCAAAAAAAAAACGATAATTTGAAGAACATACCCCAAGGAGTTATTAGAATATTCCATAAATATTCTCCAAAAACTATTGCGAGCATAAAACCGAGGTTTAAGTTAAGATATTCGCCCAATACATTCGCTTAGAACGGACTTTCGGAAAGAAAGGATTATCGCAAGCGAAAATGATCGAACCGAATCGATTTCGAACTTGCTTTCGATCGTTTTTTCCGTACTAGTTTCGAGAAGGATTTGCAAACGGGTTAGGCAGTAGGTCAGATTTTTGTTTGTTTATTCTTTTTGGTCAAAGTTACATCTAGCTAGCTCGAAGTCTATGGTTGAGTATAAATCTTTATAACCAACACAAATCAACAGATATTAATTACAACATTTTGGAATAGCAATTCGGTATGTCCGTACAACGATCGCTGTTTCGAGATTAACAAAATTCTCTCATCAGCGGACTTGTTTGGCTGTTCACACTTCAAACAACCATCCAGTTATTATTTAAGCCTCTTTCAATCGGCAAATAAAGACATAGGAATTCCTAATGCTGCAAATTCGCAGCCCGAATTTCGGCTATGGTTTACGTTTGAAGGTGTTTGTTTACCAATTTGTTGTAATTAATACTGTTGCTAATGGCTGCTGCTAGGTGGTTGGGCTATCCGTCTAATGATAATCCTTAGCAGGGCCACGTGTTTTTAGTAGCCAGATGTAACTTTGACTAAAATGAAAAACAGGTCACTAAATCCCATATACATATTCTTTTTGTTGAACCGAACCGACAAGTTAGGTGGTTCGGTTCACTGTAAATAAAAGATTAAATAAAAAATATTATATATATAAAGGGTGATCCATTAAGAAGTTTTTTTTTAAATTACAAATAAAATACAAACGAGAAAGCAAATCTAGAAAGCAAACTTGAAAAAGCACGCTTTAACTGTTAGCAATTTCGACCAACTTTCGCGGATCAGTTTAAAAACATATAATAATAAAAGACTAGCTTGCTTAGAAACAGACAGATGGACAGACAAACGGATAAAGCTCAGTCGACTCAGCGCGTCTTGACGATCAATAATATATATACGTTATGTGGTCGGAGATGATTCCTTTTATGCGTTGCAAACTGCTGGGCAAAATTATAATACACTTTTCAAGTGTATAAAAATGTAATTGGATGTTGGAATATTAATTATGGGCTGAAAGAACTATCTCTGACATTTACTTTTTAAAGATAATTACATTCAAATGTTGACCGCAACTACGTCGTAAATGGTCCATTCGAATGATCCAATTTTGGCTCACTCTTTCCAGCATTGCTACGGGTATCTCGCGAGTTTCGCGAGTAATGTAGGCTTTCAAGTCTTGAATCGTTGCTGGCTTATCGACGAATACTTTTGACTTCACGTAGCCCCACAGGAAGAACTCCAGTGGTGTGATATCACATGATCTAGGCGGCCAGTTGACAGGTCCGGAATGCGAAATAAGCTGCTGACCGAAATGATTTCTCAATAAAGCGATTGTTTTGCGCGCTGAACCGTAGCACCGTCGACATCAAGGTCTTTAATTTCAGGTAGCGCTCGTCATTGACGGTTATGTTATGTCCGGCCTAATTTTTAAAGAAATACGGACCGATGATTCCTACAGCCCATAATTCACACCAAACAGTGCATTTTTATGTATGTAATGGTAGTTTGAGAGTCTCTTCGGGTTGCTCATCAGCCCAAATGTTACAATTTTGTTTGTTGATGTATCCATTTAGCCAGAAATGTGTCTCGCCACTAAACAAAATTTTGAGCGAAAGCAGCGGATCTGCATTGAGCTGTTGCAGAGCCCATTGACTGAAATTCAAGGTGGCTTCAATTCTTGATTGAATTTTAAATCTTGAAGATCCAAGATCCTTGCGTGAAATTCGACAAGTTGTCGAATTCGATAAGCTCAATCGTTGAGATCCCCTCACTACGGGCTGGATGTGGTCTATTTGGTCGCGTATTATCCAATGACGTACACTGAGACTCAAATTTGACTGTGGTTTTGCGAATAGTGGTCTCAAAAGCGCGATGATGCACATCATATGTAGTTCGATCTGCATCCCTGCAACTGCATTCCTCCATCCCTAAAAAAAACCTCTTCATGAAACACCCTTTATTTGGCTTTGCACAGCCCAAAGAGCCACAAGCCGAGCTTCTCGCAATCTCTTGGCTCAGTTGCTTCTAATTTTTTGCACATGAGAAAGGTACCTAAAGTTAATCCGCGCGACAAAGTCTGAAAAGCATTATCTTGACTAGTTACTTCACAGCTGTCGCCAATAGCTGGTGGCAATAGGCGGTTTTGTCAAAGAATTGTAAATAGAAAGTCCCGTGCCCCATTCCCGAATTCCCAAATGTGAGTATTCGCTTATAACTTGATCTAAAATCAATATAAATTCTTTTCCCAGTTGAGTTTAAAATGTTCTTGAGTGTCGTTAATACTCACGAGGCTTTGAGGTGAAACATGGTGCTAAATTTAAGGGCTTAATTTCAAAATCCCAAGCTCTCTCAATGGCAATCTTTCAAAGGAAGAAAACTAATAGGGAGTAATTTTAATAATTTAAAACATCGATGGTCTACAGTACGAAGACATTTCGCCATTTACACATATACGAGCCGAATGCATGCCGAAGCTGAGGAGAAGAGAGCAAAAAGCCTTTCAGTCGCTGGCTAGCCTTTGATGCTGTCTGGTCGAGGCAAATTTACGGCACTTTATTTTAGCACACCAATACACTCTCACTTTTTGGACGCGCTCTCGTTGGCCAACGCTGATTTAAATCCCTTTTCTTCATCCTCTTTTCCCCCACTGTTCCCCGCCTTAGCTCCCCCACTGTTAGTCACTGTTTAGCCCAGGGGTGCCCAAGCCCACTGCGCACGCCGCGCATTCGTTGTTGTTTTTCTCAAATGGATAGCTAACGCATATAGTCTTCACGCATGCCTTATGGCTACGTAGAGCAACAACAAATTCATACGCGTTTTTTCCCCTCTTTCTTTCCTAGCAAAGTTTTTATGCAAGATATACTTAACAAGGTAGCCGCACTCGCTCTGTAAACAACCCTTGTGAGTGACGCATCTCCGCCGACGAATTTTTTTGTGTTCAGCTTCTTATTTAAAAAGTTGTACCTTGTTAAGTATATCTTGGTTTCATGTGTGTCTCTTTTAGCCCTCTCTCTCTCCTTGCAAATTTAAACGCAACAACAATGTTGTGTATGCGTCTTCAGCGTAGGTTAGCGATTGGCCGAACGCTATTCGATTTTTTTCCAGTGTGCATGAGACAGTCACGACCACACACACACACACACAAATCGGGCTTATCTTTCTATTTCTTGTGGTTGTTTTTGCTAGAGATATATTTTCTTCATTTGTATTAGTGACTACGCGGCCGTAAGCTCATTCTGGGCATACCTGGTTATCACCTGTTAAGTCAGTTTTCCCCCTCTTTTATCCTCTTTCCCCCGCCTCCCCTCTGCCAGCCCTCTTGTGTGTGTGTGGGAGCGTCACGTGACGCTGAAATCAAATTTTACTCCTACTTAAATCTTCCGTACCGCAATAAAAGATGTTTCACTTCAAAAATTGTTCTTTAAGTGGGAACTACAAATGAGAAAAACAGTTCTTACACTGTTTTTGATAACGTTTGTGCCCAACTTGACTCCGATGCAGTCAGTTTTTTTACTTTGTATCAAAGGTACTCAGAGTATATTAAGTTTGTGCAAAAGTATGTCACAGGGAGAAGGAATAATTTCAAGACAGTAGGAATTCGTAATTTGTTGATTCACTTGTTTTAACACTTGCACACTCACACACATCCTACTCTTAAAAAATTTAATTGAGTGGCTGCTGCCTTATCCAACAGAGACAGCCTTTCATTTGCGTCTACAAAAAGTTGTTATTAATTCCGCGATGCGCTTTCCGGAAATTTGAATTTGCTTCAAAAGAAATTCAACATCGTTAAAAGTCCCTCTTATTCTAATTGATCAAGAAACCGAATCGATAACCATTTTCAACTGAATATCGGTTTTATTCTATAAAAACTGCTGTCCCAAAAAGTCCCAGGTCGTAAATTCGAACCAAAATTTACCAATAGTGAATGTTCGTAGACTTAAGTTTGTTTGTCAATTGTGGGAAAACCCTTATATCAGAATCTCGATATATCCGATTCTTTATCAATGCTGTATTGTTTGTTGAAAATCGTATGGGGACGGAGGAAGCTTTATAGATCTTCTTTCTAAATCATGTAGTCTGCAGACTCAGCTATTCGGACTATTAAGCTGCTGTTAACTGGGACCAAAATTGTTCTACTGTAAACCGAGCTAAAGAAATGGCTGAGGCTGAACCTGTTCTGAAGGCAAGTTTTCGCTTGTCATTTGGCGTTGACCGTTGCGGTCGGGATTTGCTATAAACTTGCCTTTGAAATTCCCAAGCGGTTATAGCAATGCTGGCATGAGATGGCCTCTGTCGAATCCCAAAAGACAGGCAAAGACTGCTGATGATTGATTCTGGAAATTCATGAAATAGCTATACAGTCGACCACTTTTGTTGTCCGAAATTCTGCTAAAAGTTCTATGATTACAAAATCAAAGTTTTAGGGCCGATTTTTTATCTTCTACATAGCACTATCTGTCACATAAACTGACAAAGAACAGAGCAAATTGTAATTTTATCTGACACATAAGAGCCAACTAGAAGATGAGAAATAATTTGAAAAAATATTGTTCGCAGTAGCAGGCATATTTTGAATATTGCATCTTCTCCTGCCAATCTTATTCCGAGTCTGATTGTGTTTTTTGTAGTTAAAGTTAATAAATAAATTTAAATTTTTATTATAGTTTTTATTGAATTGCTATCAATTTGGTTGCTCTTTCATTTGGGTTTTAAAACAAATCGATAATTAACGTAACAGAAGAACTTATACATTTAAAAAATTTGATTGTTTGTTTGTTATTTATTGCGGATTTCGACCAATTCATTTTGCCCGAAAAAGTTTTGAAACACGGAAAATTAATTTGGAAAGCTGCCTTTTAGCTTGTCATATATCTCAAATATTGTCAAACTTCTCTAAAGAGAATCTTTTATCAAATAGAACCTGTTCTATTTTATCAAAGAAGCCTCAATTATCTAAATGTTTAGAGATATTTGAATTGCTATTACGGATAAGATCGGATGATAAATAGCAGAGTTTAAAAAATGTTGCATATTTTTCGGCTGTCCCATCTCAGGTACACAGGAAGGCTATTAATCATTTCTTTCCATGAGTAATGGGTATATCGAAGTCAGTTAGAGCCGACTTTAACTTACGCTCTCGTTTTTATTTCGGTCCATCGAAGTCAATTTTTTTCATAATCTTTGGTAAGGAAGTAGGAAAACCATTTTGGCGCAAGATTTTTTCACCCACTTTCATTAGTTACAGGATCATTAATGATTCGCTATATACAGCCACCGATGTGCATGATGGCGCCTTTTTCAGATTAATATCACTGCACAGAGGGAAAATACCGAGAACATTGGACTCAAGATGAAAACAAACGTTACCAAAAACAGTGCATGAACGGTTTTTCTTATTTGTAGTGCAATGTTCTCGCTTCAAGAACAATGTTTTGAGGTCGCAAAAACTCAAGTACGTTTTTAAGAACATGATTTGAATTGATATTATTCAGTTTACAAGAACATTTAATACTCGACTGAGTAAAAAATTGGATTGGTTTAGGATCAGGTGTGAGCGGGTTCATCACTTTTGGGAGGAATAGGGAACGGGGACATACCTATTTGGATGGGAAGGGAAATAAGGGAGGCAGAGCCGCCTGGCTATACTGCTGCTTCTTCACCCATATATTTCTTAGGATCAGAGACATCGCTGTACAAACAAACTTTACCGATCCACTCTACCTGAATCGTTTCATTTAAGTTTTTCAGAAAAACACAAAAAAAAATTGTTCGGACTTGACTGAGAATTGAACCCGGTGCCTTATGCACTTAGCGTATGGAATGAAGTGCCAGCGCCGTTGCACACTTTTGCAGATTCACATCGAGAGGGCTAAGCTTAGTTAAGCATAGGTTGAGCTGAAAAGAAGTTGAGTTTAAAAAAAAAACAAGAGAGAGATCTGCCGAAGACCGGGTTTGTTGTTGTACAAAGCATATATTATCCGATTGAGAACAGCTTTACTCATTCAAGGACAATTTTGAACATTTGGTGTTAAGAATTTTAAAAATATCTTGTTCTTATTTTAAGTTGAAGGCAATTTTTTTTATGAACACGTTTTTTCCCTCTGTGTAACAAAAAAAATTTTTTTATTTGAATTTCTAACAATCCAACAATCTAAATCTAAATCTATCAATTCTGAATTGACATATCCCAGCCAGCATTTGATAAATTTTCTGATCACTTTCGAGTCCCTAGTCTGATTAAAATAGTCAGAAAAGAGCTCGTTTTATTATCATAAATGATACTTTTGTCGGCAGAAAATGGTACCCTATCCGCGACTCTTCATGAAGAGTCGGTTATGCTCCGTTTTCTAATCATCAAAAGGTCTCGAAAAAGACTCTTCCAGGTGAATTTTGTAAAAATTATCTTCCAAATGCTAGGTGGAATGGCATAAGTCTACTGTATACCTTTAGGTGTCTTTTTTTAAAGATTTACAAATCATTAAATTACACAAAAACAATAAGTGATATTAACAAGCGGTGTTGCGGCCTGCTGTTCGGAAGGCGTGGGTTTGATCCCGCCTTTTTTCTTTAGAAAATAGCTTTTACACCAGCTATTGGCGCCAACTGTGAAGTAACTAGCCATGAACAAGCTTCTCAAGCTGGGTGCGGCTTTGCAGTCAGTGAAGGACTTCGTCGCTCTGTCATAAGTTTCACACCAGTCGAAATATGACTAGCCGCACTGAGACTTAAGGCTGAATATTTTAATATTAGTCTTATATGTGCACACGCCCCAACAGAAGACAAAGAAGACCCGACAAAAGACTAATTCTATGAGCGCCTGGAACAACTATACGAGCGCTGCCCTGATCACGATATTAAGATCGTGCTTGGCGATTTTAAAGCTAAAGTTGGGAGAGAAGAAGTTTTGGATCACCACCTTGTTGCAGTCAAAGTACGCACGCGGCTCAGTGTGGCACATGTCTCACGCTCTAGCACACGGCGAAAGCTAAATGTCGAGAAGCTGCAATCCCAACGGACCTCTGAAGCCTAGAAAGCTAAACTCACCTAACTGCTCAGGGAAATCTCTCCATTCCCCTCTGGTATATGCGAACAGTGGAATCATATATCACACTCCAAGAGTACGGCTGCCAAGGAGTTACTCGGATACGCTGAGTACCCTCGAAAGCAGACTTGCTATGATGAGGAGTGCCGCCGCGCTACTGCAGAGAAAGACGCTGCCTACAGGAGAACTCTGCAGTCGAGAGCAACGCGGGCTGTTAAAGAGCGATACTGGGAGAAAAGGAGAGAGGAGAAGCGCCTTTTTAGATGGAAAAATAATGAGCAAGAAAGGCGCATGTGTCAGGAAGTAGAGATGGTATTCGGCATGAGTAAGACTTGAAAATTTGATCAAAAGGTTAAGCAATTAACTAAAGGTTTCAAGCCCGGAGTTACACAATGCAAGGACGAAAATGGGAATCTGGTTACAGATCCGCAAGTGGCAGTAGACAAATGGAGAAGCTACTTCTCCAACCTGCTGGGAGGCGAAGACGAAAACAATGCCGCCTATGGAGAAGCAGCAATGCCACCAATCAACGATATTGAAATAGACCCACCGGTCCATCCCAAGTCTATTTAGCGATAAAAAAAGTATAAGAATAACAAAGCAGCTGGTGCTGATGAGCTGCCCGAATTGTTTAAGACTGGCGGCGAGAGGTTAGTAAGGTGCATGCACCAACTGCTCTGCAGAATATACCCGCAGATTGGAATCTAAGTTTACTTTGCCCAATTTTTGAAAAAGCAGAATACAGTTTGCGCCAACTAAGTCTCTTTCCCATTGCATATAAGGTTCTGTAGTGTATTATTTGTGAACGTCTACAGCCGCTTATTAGCACACTGATAGGACCTTATCAGTGTGGCCTTAGACTTGGTAAATCTACCACAGACCAGATATTCACAAATGCGACAAATCCTGGAGAAGGCCCGTGAGACAAAGATCGACACCATCCATCTTTTTGTTAATTATAAAGCCGCCTTCGACACACCGATAAGGTCAAGGTTCTTTGAAGCCCTGTCTACCTTTGGTATACCAGCAAAGTACGTTCGACTTTGCATGATGACGTTGAGAAGCACGACCATTTAATACCAAAAGAGGTTTTAGTCAGGGTGATACCCTATCGTGTGACTTCTTTAATCTTCTGATGGAGTATATACTGCGCCAGTGCCGAAATGCCAACAGATCGGGCACCATCTTTCGTAAAGATTTAATGCTACTCGCATTGGCCGATGATATTGACATTATCGGCACAAACGAATGGGCGGTAAGCAGGTCGTTTTCAGAGATAGAGAAACAGTCTAAACTGATCCACGCGCAGTGAGTCTACGCTTCGTGGACAAGCTGTAACATTGGGAGAATCAGCGTTGGTTGTAAAGGAGTTCATCAACCTCGGAACGGTGATAACCAGCGACAAAAACATCAGCCAGGGAATCCGAAGAAGAATCACTCTGGCAAACCGATGCTACTTCGGGCTCAGTAGGGAGTTCAAGAGTATAGCCCTCTGTCGAAAAACGAAAATAGCGATAAGTCGCTTTTCATCCCATTCCTGCAATACGGCGCAGAAACATGGACATTAACAGCAGCGGCTGTGGCTGCAATTGGCGTTTTCGAGCGAAAGATTTTCGGACGATTTATGGACCTTTAAAAGTTGGCGATGAATTTCGCATCCGCCTAGCGAAGCGCATAAAACAACAGTGACTGCGCTGCATGTTACCCGTATGGATGAACCAGCTCCTGCAGGAATGGTGTACAATTTCAAGAAGAAAGACATTGGAAGAACAGGCACGAGGGGAGGACAGAAACTGAGATAGGAAGACCAGGTGCGGAAAGACATTGCCAAGCTTGGTCTGAACAACTGGAACCAGCTCGCAAGAAACAGAGGCGACTGGCGGGCATTGGTAGCGGCGGCCGAAACCGTTGAGCAAAAAGTAAAATTGGCTCAAACAGCACCTCCAGAAGGGCCAGGGCCAAGCTTATCTCAATTTCTTGGCGTGTGTGCCTTATAATTTTTCGGACAAGAGAAAGGGACCTACAGTTTAACGCCGAATCCGAACGGCAATAGTTAGAGAATTTTTGCTTTTTCATGGCTAGTTACTTCACAGCTGGGGCCAGTAGCTGGTGAAGGTGATCGGGTGTGTAAAAGCTTTTTTCTAAAGAATGAAAAAAACTTTTTCTATTAGATGGTCCGAGGCGGGATCGAACCCACAACCTCCCGCACCAGCAGCCACATCTACCACTGGTACGCCACGCCCGACCACCGAAACCGTTGAGCGGTTGTGATTTAATTATCGGGCCATAGAACAAGAAGAAGATTTAATTCTTGTCTGAACTAGGATACTTGGGATTGTTCAATAAATAACGGAATAACGGAACGGTGTCACAGAAATCTCTAGAGATTTCATCTTCGGTTGGTTTGCAAATCACTCGAAAAATTCGTCGGTGTCACAGAACTTCAAGAGATTTCATTTTCTTATTTGAAAATCTAGATAGACCAGACGCTGTTCCAATTGAACTATCATCTCTAATAACAAAGCATTTCTCACAAAAAATTTCCCTTTTTTTTAGTTAAGTCGTTATTGGATGTTCAAGTATTGATTGTGTTATATGTTTTATGATGCATTTTTAAATTATAATTCAAATTTTATATATATTCATATCATATTCTCCAAAAAAAAATGCGAAATTTAAGAATGTGTTCGCGCCACTCATGAAGTGTAACTTGCCAGCCCTTAGTCAGCTGGATTTTACATAGATGGCGCCAATTGAGGTGGCTGCTTTTGACAAAAGACTGGATGGTTTTGCGAATAATTATTAAAACGCAAATTGCAATGTTTAAACTAATCAAATAATTTATTCATTTGATGCAATATATCCAGAAAAAAATTGTTGCTTACATTTCGAAAACTTATTTTACTTGTCAAAATTGTTAGGGTGGTGAATTTTGCTAAATCTTCTGACAAAACACGAGAGATTTGAAACCAACCGAAAGAGATTTCTGTGACACCGAGAATTGGTTTTGGGTTGGAATTTGGTTGGAAGAGATTTCTGTGCTTTTCATTTTATAATAAAAAGGCCTGTTCTCAATTCCACTTCGGTTTTCGTATAAACGTTTGTACGTTGAAATCTATGTTAATAAGGTTATATGGACGGTGGCTTTCATATCTACGGTTACTAGATCCGATTTAAGTAAAATCCAAATTGCTTAAGCAGTTGAAACCGACAGCTCACTGCCAGGTGGATTCAATTCGTGGAAAAAGGACCCCTTGATCTAGTAACCACATATTATCAAACCAAACGTTTAAACGAAAACCGAAGTGGAACTGAGAACAGATCTGAAAATAAATATTTCAAATAAATGAGGCGGAGCACTTGCATATCTTCGGTGTTTTTGCTCGGATCTTATTGTGGTTTTCAGAATAGATAGATATTGGGCCTAACTTAATAAATATAATATATATTAATTCACAAGGTTCAAACCTAAAAATTGAGGTTCTGACAATAATTCACAGTTAAACGGTGAAGGTGGGGGAATTTTCCAAATCTGAAACCAACTTGATCTGGGTACAGTATACACCTACATATATGCAAAGATTTGTGGAGCTATCTATTATAGTCTCGACGCGTTCATACAGAGAGACAGACGGCTGTTGATGATGATCAAGAATATGTATACTTTTTAGGATCGGAGATGCTTCCTTATGGCTGTTCCATAAAATTGCACAACTTCATAATCCCTGTTTACCCATTTTTAATGGGTACTGGGTATATTTATGGTAATGGTTTGTAAGCTAGTGTATCCCTTGAACAATTTAGGGCTTGCTATTTAACAATGATAACACAGTGTTACAGCCAAAATATACTTTCGAAATGACCTAGCATGCGCTGTAGAGCAGGTCGAGTATAGCATTTCCTCATTGCTTGGTTTTTCCTAACACCCCCAAAATCTGAAGTTATGGGCCAAAAACTGCTTTTAGCTTTTTTACCTCAATTAAATAGATATATCTCACTCATGAACCGTCCGATTGTTTATAACCTTGTCAATTCCGATAGCGACGAGAGCAATCTAATATATTTTAATCAATGGTTTGACTGATTTAACGCGATGGCTGAGAAATGCGGCTTACAGATGTGGCATTTTCAACATGTTTTCGAAATTTCTACTTCTTGGTGATTTGGCACCAAAAATTGTGTTTTGTTTTTCCTGTTGGCGCACTGACACTTTTTTATTGGAATTGGCTCTTTTGCCTGGAGCACGAGTTCCGAAAATTTTGCGAAGTAAAACCAGTTATAATTTTGGGAATAGCCATGACAAGACGTCTGCCCTTAGAAAGAGGTATTGCGCGAGCTTGTTTGAGCAGTGGAATGCTCCCCGTCTACTCAGGTTTACCATAGAGAATGTGTAATAGAGATAAAATTCGCTCATTTTGCTGGTGGTAAACGATAGTGCCCAAGAAGATACCTTATAATTTCAGTAGGAAATCACAGTGGTTAGAGCGAGACGGATATATATTATATATTAGTGAGAGGGAACAGCTGACCCAAATGTATCTAGAGAGCGTAAGTGAGAGCGAACTGCTGACTAATTTCTGACAGAAGCGGTGTCGACTGAACAATTTTTAATTCTAGATATTCTAGTCTATGGGTTTCCAAAAAAAAGTATACTTTTGCTACATAGAAGATATATCGTATTTTTACTAATACCATATATCATATTTTCACTTTTCACTTTTAGTGCTATACCATATTATCATAGAGAGTCAAAACAAAAGTATATCTCCTTCACAAACCGATCCTAAAAATGTTTAAAATGTGGATTCTAAGCATTTTTAAGACGAAATTACCTAAAATCTAGACGTGATGGACCATTTTCGAAAACAGATTCGTGTTCAGCAAACAAAAATCATATCTATACATACATAAATCTGATTCTAATCACCACCCACT
The DNA here is from genome assembly GCA_037044535.1 of Lordiphosa magnipectinata. Lineage (NCBI taxonomy): Eukaryota > Metazoa > Arthropoda > Insecta > Diptera > Drosophilidae > Lordiphosa > Lordiphosa magnipectinata. Next base: position 19,516 of record JBAMBO010001630.1, read on the forward strand.
CTTCAATATGCTGGACCTTGTTGTTTAGTGTAATTCTTAAAACCTTTGGTACAGACTCATAGATATAATTTGGAACTTAGTTGCTTGGACTAACAACATATGGATATCAAGTGTATAGGGAAATCCACCGTTTTAAAGGTAAAGGAAACGGTGCGTGAGTTTTACTTGGAGCTGGTTTGGCAAATTGGTACAAACTCGAATTTGATTCAGTTTCAAAAATAATGCTTTGCAAGGGTCCCCATTGTGTGTGGTCTGTAAAATACTTTGAAATATAGAGAAGTTACTATTCTTAGAGTGTGATTTATATAAGTAAGCAATATAAATATTGACTGTTTAGTTTTTATAATGTAAAGAAATCTGTGGCAATAAGGAATAAAAGCAGAAGTTTGCAATTATTACCTTTAAGAGCCGATTCCACATCTTCCACAAAGCACTAACTGTCACATAAACAAGTAACAGAGTAAATTCTAAGGTTATCTGGCAAATAGCAGCTATATAGGAGATGAGTAATCGGCCCTTAATGAATTTGTGAAAAAAGGTTTTGGTCGTAAAGTGGAAGTTATTTATAGATTGGAAGAGTTATTTCTTTAAATATACTCGTATAAGTCTTTTTGATAAGATCAAGTTGTTATTTTATAATTTTGACTTACAGACGGCAATACTTATTCAAACTTCTCACGACTCATGTTGTTTAGTCCGATTAGGCTGAAATTTGGACACAATATGGAATTAAAACCGAGGAAGCCGTTGGTATTAAAATCTCCAATTTAACATAACTCAAGTTATACTGTTATGCTTTATTGCCATAGAAATTAAGTATTAAATGAAATTTGTTTTGGGATTATTTGAACGGCTAACAATACTAAAGAAATGAAATGAATGTATAATTTAACGGTTTTGTGAAAGAGATATTTTATATTTTATTAAACGCAAATATAACATAAATAAGGGAATAACATTTTTCGGCTCTTTTTGATTGAAAATGGCTCTTATTTGATTTTTTTTTGGTGTAGTCTAATTTTGTCAAGTGGCAACCGTGGGTTTAACTATTTTATTCTATGCGATTTTGCCTTAAAGTTTATTACGAGAGGCCATTTAATTCTCCGTTGAACAAATGTTGTCCCAATTTATTTGGATACCGTTTGACGATATTATTCACATATTTCTAAAGTACACCTCGGCAATCTAGTATTATTAATTATAATTAAAATTTATAGCTGATGAACATTACTTGGCAAACACAGCTGTTTCCTCTTCATTACATTATTTTCACCGAATTAATGTTAATTTTTGTAAATTTTTCAGTTGGAAACTAACGCAACAAAATGAAACGTAGAAAAACAAGAAACAAAACACAAAAACCTGAACTCAAACGTTCCAGAAGTGGAGTCATGTCATGGGATTGTTATATAAAGGTTCCAAACTCTTGAACATAATTCTGGGTGAGTGTGAAAATTAACCCAATTGGCTATAGAACGAACGATACCAACTCGTACACACTCGCACTCACACACACAAGCAGACAGACCGCGACGGGAGGAAAGCAAATGGCGGGCTCTCGCTTTTGTGTGTGTGTGTCTGATTGTGGCTAGGGGCGGAGTTTCGCGCAGCGCACAGTGGTTACAGCTTGCGTGGAGAAGTGCTAAATGCATCTGTGAGATGTGCTTGACATTTCTGGCATCTTTCCAGTGGAGTAATTTTTTTCTTTTACCACCTGCGCAGATTCCCTGGAAGATCAAGAGGGTGGAGCTATGTACATATCGTGCGATGTCTCAAACGGAGGTCCTGTGGAACCAGAAACGGGCTATGTGCCCAACAATCCATTATTTGGCCTGGCGCTGGACAGTCCGCAGGTACTTGAGATCGCGGAACAAATTTTGTGAACGTTTCGTTAAAGTGAACTTTTCCGGGTGTCCCGTCCCGATTTCCATTCACAGCAAGAGTGTGCTGCTTCCTGCGTCGGCTGCTTATCCTGCCAAGGCAACACCGCCCTGCCCATTTCGTCCCTTACTAGCAGTGATTTCGACTGCGGCGGCTGCTTCGATCCCACCATTGGCGTCGGTGTACTGGGTAGCGGAAGTCAAATCCAAATCAACACCACTCCCCCGGCCAGCGGAAGCAGCCACTTACCAGCAACAGGGAACGGCAGCTACTGGAGCACTGACGAGATGGCCTCGACATTTCCCGGCTTGCCGCCGCTGGACATTGATCCCTTGCCCAGTCTTTTCCCCTTCTCGCCGTGTGGGGCTTCCTACAACTTTGCCAGCAATCCGCACCAAGCCTCGCTGTCGTATACGGTGCATCCGCACCAGATGCTCATCTCGCCGAATAGCAGCCAACAGCATGGACACGGACACTCCTCCAATCACCAGTCTCAGCACCTGCATCACCCTCAACAAGCACAGAACCAAGCATCGCACGGTGGTAGTACTCTCCACAATAGCACTGGGAATGGCTCCGGAGGCGGCTCCGGCACTTGTTACTACGAGTCCGCCTCCAATGCGCCAGCAGCCGCCGCCATGTATCCCAGCATGAGTGTCAATGTAAGCATGAACATGACCATGCACCACGGCTATGGGGCTGATGGCAGCGGAGTGCCCATGCAGTGCTCCCAAATGAATTGGACACCACCAAGCAACCCCTCGGCGGCGGCAGCGGTTAATGTGCTATACCCTCCGCTACTTAGTCCCACCCATTATCCCGCCTCGGCCACCTATTCCTTCACCGCGGATTTCCGGGCTCCACCCCCATCAGCGGCAGCAGCTGCCTTGGGAGCACTTCCCGCGCTGGGCGTTAATGAGAAGGAGTCACCATCGCCGCCTGCCACAAGCACAGCCGGCGCTCTGGGCTACTATGCCAGTGGGACGATACCAGGTCAGGGCTATACGCCGCCCCACAAGAGTCCTAGCAGCTATCAGGCCGCTGCCTTAGGTCTCGGCCTTTCCGCCTTCGAGGACGAGGAGGACAGCAATGAGGATGGCGAGGACAGCGCCAGCGGGGATATGAAGCCGAATCTGTGCCGCCTCTGTGGAAAGACTTACGCCCGGCCCAGCACACTGAAGACGCACCTACGCACCCACTCGGGCGAGCGGCCGTACCGCTGTCCGGACTGCAACAAGAGCTTCTCCCAGGCCGCCAATCTGACGGCCCACGTACGCACACACACCGGCCAGAAGCCGTTCCGCTGTCCCATTTGTGATAGACGCTTCTCGCAAAGTTCCAGTGTCACCACGCACATGCGCACTCATTCCGGGGAACGACCGTACCGCTGCTCCTCCTGCAAGAAGTCCTTCTCGGATAGCTCCACGCTGACAAAACACTTGCGCATCCACAGCGGCGAGAAGCCTTACCAGTGCAAGTTGTGTCTGCTCAGGTTAGTGAAGTTGTTGAAGCTGCGCTGGAATCTGCTGGAACTAATTTACATCCCCCAAACTCCATAGATTCTCACAATCGGGCAACCTCAATCGGCACATGCGCGTCCACGGCAACAACAACAATGGCAACGGCAGTGGTGGAAGCGGCGGCCCCAGTGGTGGCACCAGCAGCCTCATCACATGACAAAAACCACGCAGTGCAGGCGGTTTTCAGCACTATCACCCCCCGCACCAGCAACCGCATCCACACCCACATCATATGCACCATCATCATCACCACGCCCACATGGCCAACTACGACTATGGGAATTATAGCATCAGCGACTATACTCCACCCGGCGCTACACAAAACTATTCAGGGTATTATTTCTGTGCACTCAACAAACCACCCAAGTTCGAGCGTTTCTTTTAGAGTCCAGGGACTTGGAGCTATACATTTGTGTAATGCAATATTATAAAACTAACAAAGAGCTGAAATCGGCATGCCGAAATGTATATATTCTTGCAGATCTAGGGACATCCATAAGCCAATTATATTTTGCCCTTTACTCAGTCGATTCAAAAACTGAAAAACAAAGACCTCTCTAAAAAGAATGAAAAAAACGAATCAGTTTTCAAATTTTGATTCAGTCGATTCAAAAACTGAAAAACAAAGACCTCTCTAAAAAGAATGAAAAAAACGAGAAGGCCAAGCTAACTTCGTCTGTGCCGAAGTTTTTATACTCTCTACTCAAATGCCGTTTTTGAAATGACAGAGCTTAAGAATAATCAAAAACTTTTCTAACTAAAACCCATTTTTCGACAGATGAACATCTGATTTCGACCAAATTTGGCGAATCTTTTTGAAAACATATCAAATTAACAATCGCCGAATTTAAGAACAATAAAATTGAAAACAAAAAAATTTTTCTCTCTAAGACTCATTTTCCGACCGAACAGTCCTATGGCAGCCTTAAGATAAAGTCATCCGATTTCGACCAAATTTTTCAAATTAGTTTGAAAGCGTTTAATATTAATAATTACCGGCCTTAAGAACGATTTACTCGAAAACAAAAAAAAAAATTTTTCAATAAGACCCATTTTCCGACCGATCGGTCCTATGGCAGCTATAAGATATAGCCATCCGATTTTGACCAAAGTTTGTAAATCTGTTTGAAAGCATATAATATTAATAATGGTCGAGATGGAGGACGCTAACATTGAAAACAAAAAAGTTTTTCTCAGTAAGACCCATTTCCGACCGATCCTATGCCTTTGACAACTATAAGATATATTCATCCGATCTGGACCAAAATTTAAAAAATCTGTTTAAAAGCATATAATATTAATAATGGCCGAGTTTAAGGATGCTAATATTGAAAAAACAAGTTTTTCTCACTAAGATCTATTTTTTGACCCAAGGTTCCTATGGCAGCTTTAAGATATAGTCATCCGATCCGTTCGGTTCCGACATATTAACAGCGTGCAGTAAAAAGAAGACTCTGTGCAAAGTTTCAGCTCGATAGCTTTAAAACTGAGAGACTAGTTTGCGTAGAAAAAGACGGACAGACAGACGGACGGACAAAGGACAATCAACTCAGTTCGTCGCCCTGATCAAGAATATATATAGTTTATGGGGTCGGAAATGAATATTTCTATACCCTTTGCAAGGGTATAAAAAAAGCTAAAAAACATCTGAAACAAGGAATCAAAACGATTCGTTTTTGGTTCCGATTTCATTTCCAAATTCGGCTCTAATACGTTTAGCGTTATTTTTTTAATTTTCGGTTTCGAGTTCAAACCGACGATTATAAAGTGAGATACTGCTTAAAGTGTACGACGACACCTACCGAAAAAATTAAAAAATTCATAATTAAAAAACGTTGCCATGAAAAAATTTTGGAAATCGATTTTTAAGATCACCAATCCAAACTACACTTAAAAATATTTTTATTCGAAATGGGTCTTTTTGGCTGTAAACGAGTGTAATCAAAAAGGTCGTTAAAAAGTAGAATGGAGTTCTTGTGAAAGGCTTTATTTTGGGTCAAAATGAGTTTAAACATGGAGATAAAGTCAATCTCAGTCATTTGTGATGCAATCCTTTTATCGGATTGAATATAGTTCGAGTATCGAGCTCAATTTAATCTCGGATATTTTTGCACCAGGCCGATTTCGAGATCAAATCAAGTACGAATATCGAGCTAAAATCAATATCGGACCTTCTTGATTACGTCGGGATCAAGACCGTTATTGAAAAGTCCGTAATCAAATCAATCCTCCTCATGCTTGATTTGAGAAAATCCGGGGTTGACCACCTTCTGACATCGTTTGGTATTGATTTTAGCCCGAATATCTCTGATTTTTTTTTCTGTGTAGATAGCCCTAGTTGCAAGGGTACAAAAGTTGTTGTTACTTGGCTTTCTTTTGAGAGATTGTAAGCTAAATTAATTATAAGACCTTGATCATACAAATTGGTATCTAACATACAATTATATTTGCAGTAGAAAACTGGCCTTTAACAAAAAACTTTTAATTTTCATTTAAATTTGGTTTTGAATATATTGACTAAATGGGTAAATGATTTAATGGACTGTTGGTTACGTTTTATGATTCTCAGAGCATAATATATTATTAAAATTTCCTCCAAACTCCAGGTCCCATTTCATATTGAAATGCGGTTGAAAATGCTCAAATTTCAGTTGAAAATCGAATTGATTATCTAATTTAGGCCTAAGCGCTTAACTGTACATACATATTATATATATATATATATATTGTATTTATTGTCATATTCTACTATTTAATGTCGAAATACTTATCTATGTTAGTTGATAAACACGCATAAATCTATTCAAAATTAGCCAACGATAACGGCATTAAGTTACAAAATATAAAAATAATTAGGCTAAAACACACACAGCAAGCACCCAAATCCATTAAATTGAACAAATGCCAAGGCATATTTACAGGTTACTTATGTATGTAGTCTTAGTTTCCAGACAGGTGCTTTTTTTAAGCCAATTTATGCTAATTCTGAAATAAAATAATCAGAGATCGAAAATGAGAATAATAATAAAATTTCTTTTTTTAACATGGAATAATGGTACACTCAGAAAAAATGTCGTTCTACAAGGTAGCACAAACTTTTACTTTTATACCCATTCCGTTCTCAGTTTTACCGTTCTTAAGACAAAACCACGTTCCCAAAAATATACCATACCAAATTAAGAAAACTCGTTCTTAAATTGTGTCTGTACCAAAGGACCAAAAATATGATTTTAACTCGGAGCAGAAAATTGCGCATTTCTAGAAACTTCATATTCAGCCAAGCTCTCACTTTGGGGTTCGCAAAACATGTTGCGATATTTAGTCAAAAATTGGTACTAAAACCGGTTGAAAATCGCAAAAGTTTTGCGAAAGCGAAAATGGGAGCATGGCTGAATGTAACAAGGTTGTTAATTTATCTGCCTTGTTCCGGTTTTCACTAAGGTGAATTCGAATTTTTACATGTTCTCTTTTCTATTAAACAATCAAGGTAATCCGTATCAAACCTTTATTTTCTACTTACTCTCTACTCGACGAATTCAAATTATAACTTTTTAATCTGATTAACCCAATCAATTTGATACAACAGCACATTTGACAAATTCGAATTCGACAATTTTTGTCGAAAGTGAAAACAGGATCAGCCCTGTATATATTTGATTACCAGCCATGCTCCCACTTTCACTTTCGCAAAGGTTTTGCGATTTGAAACCGGTTTTTCGAACAAATCGCGAAACTTTTGCGAAAGTGAAAATTGAGCATTAATTTAGATTGTTGCTGTTGGCAGAAGTTCGGGAGGAGGACAATGGACACATATTTCACCCGGACTAGTAAGCATTCGGCAAATGTATGAGTCCAGCGGCAACACGCCTAACTTATTTGACCACTTGAGACTCATGCATGGAAATAGGATCAACGATGTGGATGCGGAATGCACTATTAAAACATTTTTAAATGGTCCAGTTCCGTACGCCAAAGTCTCAAAACGTAAGTTTGAAATTGGCAAAGGATTGGCTCATATGATTGTCAAGGACGTGCAACCATTGAATATGGTGAAAAATCCAGGATTTTTAAATATTGTGTACCCAAGATATCGTCTTCCCTCCAGATATTCCCTTGACAATGTTCTTATTGGCAATCAATACGAAGAAAAGCAGCTGAAGTTAAAAGAAATATTAGACAATATTGATTTTGTCTCTATAACGACAGATGGTTGGTCTTCAAGCGCAAATGACTTGCCATTTCTTATCCACATCTTTTGACAACCATAACAGAGAAAGTATCGCAAATACAGTTAAAAATATTTTAGCTGAATGGAATGTATTCGATAAGGTAGGAGGAGGTCGGGTCGAATCTAACCTACATACATGCAAAAATTGATGGCTCTATCTCGTATAGTCTCTGAGATCGACGAGTTCATACAAACAGACAGACGAACATGTCTAAATCGACTCAGCTGTTGATGGTGATCAGGTATATAAATACTTTATAGGGTCGGAGGTGCTTCCTTCTCCCTGTTACATACATTTGCACAACTTCATGATCCCCTTTTCCCATTTTTAATGGGATCAGGATATAAAAACTGTTTGCCAATATCATTTATAGTTTTTGTGTAATTCTATTTTTAGCGATGCATTAAAAAAGTGGCCCACAGGGGTAGATCCTACCATTATATGCTAACAATTACTGTATGATTGCCAAGCCAGAAACTTTGTGTAAGAGATGGTGCACGGGTTGTCGTGCTGCTTAGGCGTTATCACGATGAATAGTGTGACCAGAGCTGTCACAATGGTCGAAGTAGTGGCGCCATCTATTGCTGAGTTTGGGAAATGACTCTGCAAGTATTGTTCAACGTATATAAAATTGCGGGATGAAAATAGTTTAAAAACTTTATTCATACGAATTATACAAGCTATATGAACTTCGGTAGAGCAGGAGTTCGCATAGAAGGAATCATCTCCGACCACATAAAGTAAATATATTTTTGATCAGCATGACGAGCTGAGTCGATTAAACTTTGTCCGTCCGTCCGTCTGTCTGTGTCTACGCGAAATAGTCCCTTAGTTTAGAAGCAATCGAGCTGAAATTTTGCACACGGTCTTTTTTTCATTGCACGCTGCTAATATGTCGGAACCGACCGGATCGGATGACTACTTCTTGTAGCTGCCATAGAAATGTTCGGTCGGAAAATGGGTTTTAGTAAGAAACACTTTTTTGTTTTCAATATTAGCGGTCTTAAACCCGGTCATTGTTAATTTTATATATTTTTAAGCTGATCTACGAAGTTTGGTCGAAGTCAGTAAGTGTATTAAAACTTCGACACAGACGAAGTTAGCTTTGCTTTCTCTTTTAATTACACAGTGCTACAAATTTTGAAAAATTGTAATAACCTGGATATTGGCATAGCGTACGCGGTAGAGCAGGTCGCGTATAGCACTTCCTCATACTTGGTTTTCCTCGGGGACCCCCAAAATCTGAAGCTATGGCCCAAGAACCGTTAATTACTTAACTTGAAATAACTCGCGAATGGACCATCTGATTTTATGTAACTTTGCTAATTCTGATAGCGACGAGAAGATTCTTTTATATTATATTCAATGGCTTTAGAGATTTAACGCGATGGCTGAGAAACGCGGGTTACAGATCTGGTATTTTCAATTTTTTTTTATAAATTCTTACTTTGGCAACCACTGGTTTAACTATTTTATACTATGCAATTTTTCCTTAAAGTTTATAATAAGAGCCCTTTTAATTCTCTGTGGAACAAATGTTCTCTCGATAAATTTGGTTACCTGATGACGAAGTTATTTTTAAGTGTGTTAACAGAAAATCGATTGATTTAACATTAATGCCCCGAAAAGTATACTTTGCTAAAGTTTGGTGAGAAATTTAAATATAGTTCTTCATATAATCACATAAATGTTTACATATTTGTTTGATAATTTTGGACTAAGAATATTCCTGTTCGAGTGCTGCTACCCTATAGGGCCTGGATGAAAATATTATAGTCGGGCTGGACCGACTTTCTTATTTATTTTATTATTCAGCGTGCGTTCCAAGCATTTGATTTCAAATTCCGCATATCATAGTCAAATCGTTTGTTGTCGTGTGCGCTTGAGTGTGACGCTTTTTTATTGAAATTCTATTTTCAATGCGAATACGTATGTACCAAAGGACCAATATTGGCGGAACTCAGATATGATAAGTGCCAAAGCGACCAAATTTTGATGGAGAATCCATTTAACGTTCAAAATCAAGTTTCATTTAAAATTCTGCTTCCACTCCTGCCATATATAACAATTTACGGGACACATTAGCGACATGTACTCCAAAGATGTATTACACGGCAATACATATTTATAAATTTAGTCTCCTTGTACCTATATGCGCAGAAATATCAAGTATGTTATGGATTAGAACCAAGCCGCAAGTTTCAAAACTTCCATAATGCAACTCCACAAGTCTACATTAACCCCTTCTAGTTATGGACAAAAAATATGCTTTGGCATATTTGGCACAAGCTTTTAGCTTGGCTGCATTGGAAATGTGTAGATGACCTTTCAGGTTTTAGTGTGGTATCATCACTCTCTCGCATTAGAGACCAGCAATAGTTCGACGGCATTCTAACTGGATCTTTGTTACTAAATCGCTTTTCCATTGCAGCTATTTCTTGATGAAACCGTTCACCTTAATCGTCACTAAATTGACCTAGGTTACTTGGGAAAAAATCCAAGTGGGAATGTACAAAATGTACTTTTATGGACATTCTACATCCCATTTCAGCATAAGCCTCTGTAAATTCTTTAACCATCTTCTTGTAATCAGGGCTTCTATAGTTTCCTCAAAAATTTTGACATAGGGACTTGAATGAAATCCATGCTCTTTTTTCAATTTCACTCATTTTTGCATCAAATGAATCGTCTGAAATGGCTGAAATTGTTATTTTTTAAATGTTTAACAAATCATTTTATGGTTAATATTGCATTTTTTATATTATACCTTCTTTAATTTTTGCATCGCTTACTTTTGGGAAAGCTGCTCGCAGATGAAGAAATGGTTCGCCCTCTCTATTTAGTTGTTTCACAAATTGTTTCATGTATCCATGCTTTAAGTGCAGAGGAGGTAGAATAATGTCTTCGGCACTCGAACATGAACAATCGTAGTCCAAAATTGTCAAACAAATATGTAAACATTAATGTGATTATATGAAAAACTATATATAAATTTCCCACCAAGCTTTAGCAAAGTATACTTTTCGGGGCATTAATGTTAAATCAATCGATATTCTGTTAACACACTTAAAAGATATACTAGATTGTCGAAGTGTGCTTAGATATCCGCGAATAACTTCGTCATCAGGTAATTAAATTTATCGAGAGAACATTTGTTCAACGGAGAATTAAATGGGCTCTTATTATAAATCGCATTGTATAAAATAGTTAAACCAGTGGTGGCCAAAGTAAGAATTTATAAAAAAAAATTGAAAATACCAGATCTGTAACCCGCATTTCTCAGCCATCGCGTTAAATCTCTAAAGCCATAGAATATAATATACAAGAAACTTCTCGTCGCTATCAGAATAAGCAAAGTTACATAAAATCAGATGGTCTATTCGCGAGTTATTTCAAGTTAAGTAATTAACGGTTTTTGGGCCATGACTTCAGATTTTGAGGGTCGCCGAGGAAACCCAAGTATGAGGAAGTGCTATACGCGACCAGCTCTACAACGCACACTATGTCATTACCCAGGTTATTTCGCACTGTAGCACTGTGTTATAGATTAACAATGTTCTGACAACTTTCAAATGATCTGCTTAGACACGACAATAATAATAATAAATATAATAATAATAAATTTATTTAAAACCAATTATACACATGCTTTATACAAAAAATTTCAAAAGAAAATATAACATACAAAAAATTTCAAAAGAAAATATAACATATCTAATTGCTAGAGGTTTTAAATAGTACTCGACTATGACTATATGTCGTCAGTCGGAGAATTCGCTTCTATTACTTTGTTGAGTTTTGTTTTATTTTATTTGAGGGTTCCCTAGATACCATACAAAAAGTCTTACTACACCCTGCTTCCCCGCTCGTCGCGAGATACAGGATCGTTGGGACCTAGTGTCGGATTAGGGGCCCACCAAATTTCTTTAGTTTATATTATTTGTGTTGTTGTGTTTTAAAAATATTCCGCCAAAATCCGTTTCCTATACTGGGTGGCCTGTTGCAGAAACTCTACTAAGCCCTTCCAATTAGTGTCGCTCGCATCATTTAAAATGTCTCTAATCTGAGTTGGGCTTAAGACAGGTTGGCTAAAACATAAAATTCTGTGCTCTCGTAGTATTGGACATCGACCCAGAAAATGATTTATGTCCTCTACCTCATTTGTGTTGCACAATTCGCATTTACTAGTTGGTCCTGTAATGAATCTGTTTCCATTTAAGAGTATCATGTCACTTCTTGCCTTAATAATCCATGACACTGCTCGGGTATCTACTTGTGCATATTTTTTACCGACGGTATGGTCAAGTTCTCGGTAAATTCTTCATTCGCTTCTTAATTTTTGCTGCACGAGTTCTGTAAGTCTGTGTCTCTTAAGCACCGCTAATAGTGCAATGCGATTGACATTCCATAAGGTCTCGTTGCCCCAGTTCCACTCTATGTTATGCAATGAGCTCAGTGTGAATAGCTCTTTTGCCCAGAATACATTTTTATCCAATACCAACTGCGACAGGATTCGTGGCAACCTATGGCTATCATATATAAACAGAGTTTTGTAGATATACCGAAGGTGCTGGTCCAGCATGTAGAATCTGCTACCGTATCTATCCGTATCTAGAGCAAGTGAATAGTGTGGCGTTGTTTGTGGCAGGTTATAGATACGCTTAATGAAAAAGGCTTCCAGCTTATCCACTTCCTCATGGTGGCCATAGCCCCAGACTTGCGCTCCGTAAGCTTGTATTGCCCTACACACGGCTTCATAAATTTTCCACTTCATTTCAGCGGAGACATTGTTTTTGGCGAGAAGGCTCTTCCAGGTAATGTTGATGCTTAGCTTTGCAGCCGCAGTTCTAGCTTTAACATGCTTCTTGAAATTTAAAGTGGGCGTCAACATAACTCCTAGATATTTGTACTCAGGTACAATCTTTATGGGTTCACCCTGAAATGTCCACTTTTCATTCTTTGCAAGGCGCCCTCCTTTCCTGAATACCATTATTTCCGATTTGGCCATATTCACTTCCATATTCCAAGTCTGACAATAAATTTCCAGGCGATCGATCATTTCCTGCAGTACAATGACTTCATCAGCCATTATAACTATGTCATGCGCATATAATAAAAGGCGTATATTTTCACTTCCCACTGTTAGGCCGCCACCTATGCTATTATGGAGATCGTCTAGGAAGAGCGCAAACAAGAGAGGCGACAGTAGACAGCCCTGCCTCACTCCGATATTTGTTTCGAAATAACCAGATAGCTCCGTGCCTGTCCAGACTGCCACATTCGTGTTTGCATAAATATTCTCCAGCACATTTAGGAATTTGGTCGAGACTCCCATCGAATACAATTTGTACATCAAAAGCTTCCTTGGGATTTTATCAAACGCAGCACGAAAGTCGACAAAGAAGGCGTATATTTTCTTTCTCTCCTCTTGTTTCAGATACACTATGGATATTAAGTTGTATATGTTGTCCACAGTCGAATATCCTTCTCGAAATCCGGCCTGATACTCTTTTAATTTGTCGTGACACTTAACCCAATTTGATAGTCGACTGTTCAGAATGCCCATAAAAACTTTCGCTATGCAATTTATAAAGGAAATCCCTCGGTAATTTTGTGGCAAGTCTGGGTCACCTTTTTTGAAAATTGGGAATACGACACTCGATGTGCAAGTTTCTTCAATTCTTCCTGTGTCCAGCATGTCATTATAGACTACAACCAGTGAGTCTATGAAGGCCATCGGGGCATTTATTTAGAATTCATATGGTACACGACAATAATACATGTCATGCTGTCATGTGGTCGGAGATAATTCCTTCTAAGCGCTGCAAACTCTGGGCAACTTATAATGCACGTTTCAAGTTTATAAAAATAGTTTTATTAGAAATGGGTCATGAATTTTTTTTATTTTTGTAAACTAGTTTTATTTATTACGCCTTTTTCGATGCTATTTATATGGTGTTATCACTGATTAATGTCCTCCGGAATTGACAAGTGCAGAACTCTGGATACTATCGAATGGGGAACATCGGTGACAAATACGAGGAGTCTGTGTAAAGTATGAAGTTAGATGTTTTCCCGAACCGAATCAAAAGTGGTTCAGCGCCATAGCTCAGAAATAGTTTAAGCTGTGTCCAGGAAAATTGGTCAGCAGGTTGATAACGTGAGTGTTAGACATTTTACCGGTACAAGACCGGATCCGAACTAGAGTTAACCGGTTCAAAGTAATATCTCAGAAGTTATTGAAGCTATGAAACTGAAATATAGTGTGAGGGTTAGAAATGTGTAGTTTGATACTTTCCCATTTCGAAACTGGTTCCGAAAAAGTGCGATTTTCCGCCACTTTAATAAGGAATATAAACGCTACCACAAGAAACATATGCACATAATTCATATGTCGTCGTCGGGTATACAGCTAGTTTATGCATAAACACAAGTACAAGGAAAGTTCTACAGTGTTCAAGAGTTGGTAAGCTGATAGATAAAAGACTGTGACTACTTAATTGGGGGGTTTGGTTGATTTTATCAATGTATTTTATATCATGGTAAAAATATTAATAACTTTGAGAATTGGTGTGAGAATGTCAACTAAAGGAAATATATCGCATGTTTTTGGACAGCCTCATGCAAATGAATTTAAATAATATTCAACCGACTTAATAGTACATAGCAGTGATTTTCGACTAAACTCAGACCGTATCTACATATCAAGATCGCCAAGGAAACAGAACAACTAACAGAATCGATGACCCCAAGTAGGTGGAAATTGGGTACATCTATTTATTTAAAAATTAAATGCAACAAAAATTTAAACATGATTATTTTCATTAAGCAATATCATCAACTATATACACGGCCTCTGTATCACTTCCGCAGACCAATCTTGTGCCATGGACATCAAAGGAGTTAACAGACTTTCGAATGTTGGTCAGAACACCCTCTACGTCCACCAAAGCACGTACACGGTCCCCGCTCAGCCAGGCACTGTTGCTCTCTCTTTGACTGGCATCGTTGATCGTTTTGTTTTCAGACCACAACCAAACCTCTCCTGCCTCGGCCGCAGTGAACAGCTTGGAGGGATCCTTACGATGAAAGCCAATGTCATTGATTGCACTTGTGTGGGCGCTGAGATAGGAAGCCGGGTATTCCAAATTACGCAGATCCCACACGGTAATGGAGCCCTCCTCACTACCGCATACAAGTATGTGCTGCTGCATGGGATGGGTTGCCATGGCTGATACGAAATTCGAGCTCTTCTCATCCTGGGAGGCAGCCATAAAGGCCACCTTTGGTTGCGCATCATTGGCAGCACGTGCATCAAGCATGCGAATCACGCCCATTCGATTGGCAGTCACAAGCTGTTGCTGGTTGACATAGGCCACGGCAAAGAGAGCCATGCTATCCGCCTCGATGGCGCGTTTTACCTGTTTTATATTGTTGGCACTGAGCATATTGACCGTACCATCCTCACCCACTGTGGCGATGTCAGTGCCATAAACAGCAATCGCAGTGCAGGGTGAGGATTTGTGGCTGTGCTTAAAGTAGTGCAGACGCTCGGTGCGTGCTGTGCGCTGCAATTGATCCTCCTCAACGGCTCGCTGTACATTGAACAAGCTTAGGTGACCTGGGGAGTATCTATTAGCTAGTGAACCGATCATAAATCTAAAGCTCTAAGCTCACCATCAGCACAGCCAACAGCCAAGGTATTATTGTCCACAAACTCTAGGCCCGTGACATCGTCCTCTATGGCCACTTTGTCATTGCAGCGTGGTGTGTAATATACATTCTGGTTGGCATATTGATTCGATTGCAATCGCCAAACGCGAACAAAATTCTTTTGCATATCCCAACTGCCAGTTATGAAGCGGTCACTTTGCTGCAGCTGCTCGGGTAGCCAACGCACTTTGGACACCTTTTCCGAGATGTAGTGTATGGAAACATTCGTAGCAGCCATTTGGATTGGTGAGTTTTAACAGAATTAAAGAATGTAAACAAAATAAAAGCGGCTAATGTTGATTAGTGTGGCCAGAGCTGATTTTTGCTGTTTCTACCTAATACTTGAGCTAGAGATGCGCGCGTGACAAATTTAATTCACGCCATTCGGAATAATCGAATTTACATTGCGATCGTACGACTTTTTCTGGGGCGACCTTTTATGTGCTTACATTGAGTAAATGCACAAAAGATACAACGCTGGGATCTCTTTACCAAAACGCGAATGGTGGAAACGCACTATAACAGTGCCAGTCTTTGGTTTTGGTATTTTGACTTGCTACGGTCACACTGCCTCAATTATTTTGGCGGGAAATCGTTGCAAGCAAAACAAAACATTGAAAACAAAGAATGGATAAATATATTATCAGAATGCCGATTAAAAGTGCAAAAAATGAGACAACCGAATCGGTAAGCGAATGGTTTTTAAATTTAAATCAAGGGGGAATAATAATATTTATTTCTATCTGTCAGAAATTGGCGGGAAAAAGGGAAACTCCTAAAACAAATAAAAATACTCCCGTTCAGGTAAATTTTTATATATAGACTTGCGGCACTTCAGCCATTTCAATAAACTTAGTTAATTTAATCAATTAAGATCAAGGAAAAAGAGAACATTGAGGAGGAGATTACACCCAAGCTGGGAAAGGTCAACAAGCGGAAGCCAGCAGCAAAGCGCAAAAATCAAAACACTCCAGAAGTGGTGAGGCCCCCATCAATCTTAAAAATTGCACACGTTCAGCTACATTGAATCACTTCCAGGTCAAGGACCTACCGAATGAGGAGAGCGAGAATCCGCCAAAGCGACGCAGTGCTCGTCTAACGCGCAGCACCCGTTCCATGGCCGATGAGGGCACACCATCGCCAGAGAAGATAAAACCAGAAAAACTGCCATATATCAAGTATCGTGGGGCCATCAAGTACTACACCGAGAGCCATGAGATTGCCGCTTCTGCCGATGATGTGCTGTAAGTACTGAGCAGACCTTCTCTCATCCTTTTCATCCTGTTCTTTCCCCTCCCGCAGGCAATGGGTAAACCAACAAACCACCCTGGATGTGGTGCCCATGGCCTTCGACATGGAATGGCCTTTTTCATTTCAAACTGGACCTGGCAAATCCTCTGTCATACAAATCTGCGTGGACGAGCAATGCTGCTACATTTATCAATTGAGTAATGTGAAGAAGTTGCCAGCAGCTTTGGTGGCTCTGCTCAATCATCCCAAGGTTAGGCTGCATGGTGTGAACATAAAAGCGTGAGTGTTCGTTGAATGCCTCGCTTGGATATCTCTGAACACATTTTCATAATCTTTCAGTGACTTTCGCAAATTGCAACGTGACTTTCCCGAAGTGTCAGCGGATCCTCTCATATTGAAATGCGTCGACTTGGGCGTCTGGTGCAATGAGGTATGCGAGACGGGTGGCCGCTGGAGTCTCGAACGCTTGGCAAATTTCATCGCCCGGAAGGCCATGGACAAAAGCAAGAAAGTTCGCATGAGCAAGTGGCATGTTATTCCACTCGACGAGAATCAATTGATGTATGCGGCGATTGATGTTTATGTGAGTTTTAAAGTTTGTTCACATAATTTGAGCACTGGGGCTTGTTTTTGTTCCCAGATTCAAAAATTGCAGAAAAAAGTGTATACAAATTGTTGGTTTCTAGAATGAAGGGATCAAAAGGGCCAATGGGCAAGTACACAACAAATGACCGAACTGATATTTAAAGGTTAGCACAGAACAGGTCACTTCAGCTGCAACTTCCTAGAAAGGAATGATGTAAGATAGCAATTGTAGGAGACGTTCGGGATCTGAAGTTGGTGAGCAGGACCTAATGAAGAAATGCTCGAGCTCCCAGAAACGGCTTGAAACAGCTTGTAAAATACTTAATTGATTTTTCGTAATGCAAATTCTAAAATGTACTAACATCAAATGGGATAAAAAAAAATCGGTGAAACCGATCCGTTGTCTTTCCCCGCGGCGTGTAGGTTTTTAATTGGTTCAATATCGTTTCCGAACCACTTAAAAAAAAAGGTTCACAGCCCAAAACTCGGTGTGTATGTTAGTAATATGGATACGGTTATTTACTCGGAACTATTATTGCCCAGCTCAAATGTGATTTAGACATGGTAAATCCTGCCTAAAAATTAATAACTAACTCTCTTATAACTATATCCCGGATTTATATGTAAAAGCATATGTGGCATACATAAAATATACTCGTTCAAATTAGAATTAAACGAGAAAACAGGTACTTTCGTCTGTGCCGCAGTTTGAATGCCCTGAAAAAACACGCACCTACGGCAAACAACTACAAAATTTCGCAGATCAGTTTAAAATCATATAATTTTAATAATGGCCGAGTTTAAGAATGCTTACATTGAAAACCAAAAAGTTTTACTCCTTAAGACCCATTTTCCTACCGCTCGTTTCTATGGCAGCTACAAGAAGGAGTCATCCGATCCGTGCCGTTCCGACATTGTAAGTTGCGTGCATTTAAAAGCAGACTGTGCTAAATTGCACCTCGATAGCTTCAAAACTGAGAGACTAGTTCGCGTGGAAACAGACAGACAGACGGACAGACATACGGACAAAGCTCAATCGACTTAGCTCATCAAGCTGACCAAGAATATATACACTTTATGTAGTCTTAGATGATTCCTTCAATGCGTTGAAAACTTCTGGGCAAAATTATAATACATTTTTTGAGAAGGTCTTTGTCTGAGCCGAAGTTTTTATACCCTTGAAAATGCTGGTTATATCAGAGTAAAAGAACGCTAACATTAAAATCAAATCGTCTTCTGACTTCGACCAAATTTTGAAAATCTCTTTGAAAGCATATTAAATTAATAACCATAACTTTTATTAATTATACTCTGTACCAAAAGTGCAAAAGTATGTAACAGTTAGAAGAAATCATTTGCGACCATTTAAAGTATACACTGCTCGCCACTTGAATGGGACACCCTGTATGCTCTCTTTAAAACTGCTCGTAACTCGAAAACGAAATGGTAGAATAACGGTATTTTTTTGCATATTATCTTTGTGCAAGCATTCTTCGCTCTTTCTGGTATATGCCAAGTTTTGGAATTTGCGCCACTTAAATAGAACATGCATTTTATTTGGTCGGTATCGTTGACAAGTGCACACAAATTTTGGTTTACTTAAACTTTTTGCTTTAATTGAAGTGTATATAAAATTAAAAAAAATTAAAATGGGGCGTGGCACTTTATTATCTGAGTCGGAGAAAGGAAACATCCAAGCTTACAAGGATTCTGGCCTTTCTATTGCCAAAATTGCAAAAAAAGTCGACAGGAGCCGTCACGCCATAACAAATTTTTTAAATAATGAGGCTAATTATGGTAAAAACATGAAGGGCCGCACCCACAGTGTGCTTACCATCGCGGACAAGCGACTTATATTAAGAGAAGCTTCCAATTCGCACGACTCTTTGGCCAAGATAAGGGAAAAATGCAACGTTAAAGCAAGTTTGACAACCATGCGTCGTGTTATTAATAATGCTACACACCTGAAGAGACTAAAAATCAAGAAGAAGCCACCTCTTAACCCGGCTCGGCAGTTACAACGCCTTGATTTCGCGCGCGCACATGTCACCTGGACTTCGGAGTAGCAACGTGTTGTCTTTTCGGACGAAAAAAAGTTTAATTTGGAGGGCCCCGATGGCTACAGCTACTATTTTCATGATCTTCGAAAAGAACCACACCATCTTGATAAGTTGCACAGCAGTGCTGGAGGTATTATGGTATGGAAGGCCATTTCCTATTATGGCACCTGTGAGCTTAAATTTATTCCAAAAACCATGAATGCGTTGTGTTATAATGGTTTATTGAAAGAGGCCTTTCCACACTTCCAAACTCTTTTTGCAAATCTAAAATGGATTTATCAACATGATAATGCCCCTATACATACGGCCCGGATTGTTAAATCGTATATAGCGAGCCAAAACGTGGAGTTATTAAACTGGCCACCCTATTCACCGGACTTGAATATCATTGAGAATGTGTGGGGATGGCTAACACGTGAAGTATATGGATCAGGTCAGCAATATTCGAGCGTTCCCGAACTAATTGCAGCTATCAAATTAGCATGGGGCTCGATATCGTTGAATTATTTGGGAAAACTGTATGCATCCCTTCCAGACCGAATGTGTGAGGTTTTGGAGAAAAAAGGAGGCTCAGCACACTATTAAAAACTTTTTTTGGCTTAAAAACATGTTAGTAATTTCTTATTTATTGTTATTTGAAAAGGATTGAAATATTCTTAAATGGTTTGTAGATAAAGTGTCATATTCAAGTGGTGCAAAATGAAGACTCCAAAATTTGTTACTTATTGGTTAACAATGTTTTTTGTATACTTACAACTTTTGAATAATTTTCGTCTAATTACTACATTTAAATAAACTTTATAAGAAAACAAAAATTATTTTCCTAGATGGCTTGGCTTAGCAGCAATTAACTATAGAAAATCGACTTTAGAGATGTCCTATTCAAGTGGCGAGCAGTGTACACATATAATATATTCTTGATCAGCATCAACAGCGGAGTCGATATAGCCATGTCCGTCTGTCCGTCCGTATGAGCAAACAGATCTTAGAGATGGTAAGTGAAAGAGGTTTGACATGTATGGGACACATGTTTCTTATACTTGCAGGCAGATCAAGTTTATTTTCCATTTTTGACACTCCCCCTCCCGCCCCCGCAATTTGGAAAAACGTCATATCTCCCCCACTTTTGTAGAAAGATTATTCATTCTTTCTAGAGATATTTAGTAATCAAAATTATTTATCGATTTTCCAAAGAAATGATAAAGATCGGATGAACGGTACTCAAGTTATGACCAAAAGAAAGTTAGTGGCGTCATCTTTTGTTCAGTTTTGAATATCCCTCATTGTTCAATGCAAGTAGTGGCGCCATCTATTGTTGAACTGTGCTGCTTTCAGCTGCTACTCCAGGTACAGAGTATATTACAATCGGATTTGACCGACTTTCTTACTTGTTTTTTTAAAAATTTATTTATAATTGTTGTTGAGTTGGATTTTTTTTATTTAAATATTTTTGAAATATTTGCGCAAATTATTTGCGTGTGGGACCTTACCTTCACCCCTAGAATTTAACAGCAGTATCATATCCAGGCAGACCATTGCTAAAATACAAATTAATGTAGATGGTAAGCACAAACGCACAAAATCACTCAGCTGACTTCGAAAACGTAAAAGTATTGGACTTAGAACACAGATGGAAGACGAGGATGACATTGGAGAGCTTGCGAATACAAGAAAAGGGAGAGCATGCACTAAATTTTAGGGAAGACATTGAACAGACAAACTTTATATACGCAGCGGCGATCACAAGAGGAACATTTAAGCACAACAGTTCAAACAAAATCATGACGAATAAAACAACTGACATCAACAAACAATCGTGCAATACAACAAAACTATGACGGACACTAAAATAGGTATTTAAGTAATATGTTCAATATGTATGTATGACTAATTTATGTTCATGTTTATATATAAAAAAAATATACAGACTCCCTGAAGAAGGCAATATATTTGCCGAAACGCGTAGGAGAAAAACTCAGCCAAAAAGTGTTTTGACTGGAGTGAAGTAAGACGGCCGAAATTAAACCCCAAACAAACAAACAAATACACAACGAAAACGGCCCCACAACACATCAACACAAACGCCTTTTGCCGTTTAAAAAATGATTAAAATGTGGGGTAGACTGATAAGTGGTCGTAAAACAGGTTGATTCATTAAATTAGTTTTGGTGACAAAAGTGTTTTTCGCTTCCTATTTTGCCATTAATTTGAAAACCGAATTTCACTTGATATACACTTTAGCACTAATTAAGGGGGTATTCTCCATGTCGAGGCTGTTTTTTGGATTTCGATATGAGGGCTGTTCAAAAAGTTCTCGGCCGTCAAAGTGGGGAGTCCAAAAAAAAATTTATAGTGCTGGCGGCCACGATTTCTCGTCTACAGGTTGTCTGAAATGAAAAGTAAAAACGGGGTTATAATCAGTTTAGATTTCATTCTGGTCTGATCCTCGAAAAAATTTTATGATTTTTTTTTGACAAAATGGCGGCCATTGAAAAATGAAAACGGGATTTTGGTCCCTTTTTTTGTGGTTAAGTGTAAAAAAAAATTTGTAAAAATTTTTTTAAAATTATGATTGACGGTCAGACCAGAATGGTTTTCATCAAAATCGGTTCAGTGTAACTGGATATCATGGCCGCCAGTTCGAAAAACGTGGTACCAACATAAATGCGTTTAAAGTTTGAAGTAAGTTTTTTGCACAAAAAAAAAAAAAATGTAAAAATGCAGTTTGAGAATGGTGACAATTCTGAGTCGATTGCATTTTGTTTCATTATAATCGGTTTAGTAGAACTGAAGAAAAGTAGTTTGGCAGTCCGAAAAAGAAGTTTTGAAAGTAACCAAAAACTATAAAGATATTACTAATATTATATATTATTAATAGATAAGATATTCTTTAAAGATATTACTTACAGATATTAGTCGGCGATGCCAGCTGCATACAGCGGACCTTCCTTATCTTCAAAAAAACTGTTTTCAGCAGCAGCTCTCTCTGCTCTGCGTCCCATTCTGCCTTCTTTAGATGCGGCTGCAGCTCTACTTTCTGAGCGGTATAACGCGTATTTGTACGCTTGGTTTGCCAATCGACTGAATTGCGAAGACTGGAATAGAAGTCAAAGATGCAATTCTCCAAGTTGTTTTCAACAATAATATCATCGTTTTGATAATTCTTCAACTTTTTTGGAGGATGTGCTCGCAAAATAGGTGTCCTCTTCTCTGAAATGTTGATTTCCAATATACTGGCGTTTTGTCACTCGACCCGGACGAGAGCTTTGCCTTTTAGCTTTTGTTTTATTGCATTTTCTGTCCATATTGCAGCACAAAAAAAATTAGAAAAACTGTACTTTTGCTAGCATTTTATATCGCTTGCTTGCTTTCAGCTCACGCAGCCTGAGCATTGTGTAGGATAGCCTTCGATAATTATCGATTAAATATCGATTAATAATCGATATCGGTCTGAGTCGACAACATGTTACCGTTCAAATTCAAGAACCAGCCGTTATTTCTCAGCTATATTTTTCGAAATTTATTTACTCAAAAATAACTCGTTTTAGCGAAGACATTGTTCGACAAAAATGGCTATATCTTCTAAAGTATTTCGAATTTCAAAAAATCCTTTTATAGCGATGTTCTCGAATATCCAAGCTATAGAAAAATTGAAAAAAAAAATTTACAAAATGCGAAAAAAAAATCTGTGACCGTCGTACACATGAAGAATCCCCCCTTGTACTCAGAACAACAGACAAATTTCCTATTCGATCACTAGTATTATCACATAACTATTAGCAAACACTTTAACTAACAGCACAAGTGTAGCATCAAACCAAAGCCAAGGTGTTTCAAAATAATGGTATAATAGGAAACGATTCGAACTGTGACGAAAGTAGAAGTTGTTCTCGGGTGCCGTTACATGAAGTACGGGGCTTTAAACGAAACCTAACACATTGAAATAAGTTTGAGGGACAATTTTGAGATTTTGTGCATGCATAGTATAACATAACTATTCAACATCAACAGTGAATCATCAATCCTGAGACTTGGGCATGAATCCGGCTAAGACAGATTTCAGTTCTTTTAACCAGGTAAAGTATAAAATTAGCAGAACATATTCCTCCTTAAATTAACGGAGTAATTTATTTTCAATCGAAAACAACATTAAAAACAGCATATGCGATCACACAATTTTTGTATGAGCAAAAACGCAATCTTTAAATTATATTTTATTTAATATAATTGTTGGTTAGCGACCTTTCTAATTATTAGAATGTAGATGTTAGCTGGCTCTAGGTCGAGAGCCACTGTTTATGGAAATGGTTAAATTTTGCATTATGGAAAATAGATACTTGAATTTCGAGGACCAACTATGTACACAATTAAAAGGAATGCCAATGGGTTCCCCAGCATCCCCGGTAATAGCAGACATTGTGATGGAAGAGCTTCTGGACCACACAATGAATAAACTTAGGCACCCACCAAGACTGCTGCCATTATCAAGGAACCCGAGGTTCATGAGACATTAAAAGCACTAAACTCTTTCCATAGAAATTTAAAATTCACCACCGATACAGAAATAGATGGAAAACTTCCATATTTAGATTCCACTATCAACAGACATGGAAACAAACTTAAAATTAAATGGTACAAGAAACCCACAGCATCAGGACGAATAATAAACTTCTACTCCAAACACCCAAAAATTATGATAGTAAATACAGCTGTTGGCTGTAAGGGCGCAATAAACTTTACATTGGAACAACAAAGTCTAAACATAAAATAAGGATTTCACAACATAAATCGGATTACAAGCTCCAAAATTATGATAGTAAATACAGCTGTTGGCTGTAAGGGCGCAATAAACTTTACATTGGAACAACAAAGTCTAAACATAAAATAAGGATTTCACAACATAAATCGGATTACAAGCTCCGACACCAAACGACAAATCAAAAAACAGCTGTAGTGTCCCTGAAGACGGATGCCGAGGCGCATTAGGTAAATATAAAATTTACAGAAAATTTAAATGAAATTTATTTTCAATCGAAAACAACATTAAAAAGCATATGCGAGCACACAATTCTTGTATGAGCAAAATCGCAATCTTCAAATTAAATTTGATTTTATTTTTCCTTCAATCAATTTTAGCACATAATTCATAGTTCTTGTCCCATCGATGAAATTTTTTTCAAAATTTTTGGTGAACATTTACCAATCCCTTATTGAACATCGCATGTAGGCAGAAGGCGCAAAGTAATGAGCATTGTGCCCTAGGCATAAAGAAATGCTTACACAATACGAGAAATAGGCGATTGAAAGTGTGCACTTTCGGTACATACCTCATATAAATTGAACCATATTAAATCTGTAATACCAGGCATTATAATTACTGCATTGTGCTGCCCCCTATGACACATGACTGTCAATTTCTCTATATTTTTAGATTGGCCAAGTAATCTATCGCGATTTGGAGCAACGCGAGAGAGTGAAGTCACAAAATGAATCAGAATTCAAGGAACAAAATGGAGATGCTGCATTTAAAGCAGTCAAGGCGCTGGGCGAAACATTTCTTACCAAAATCAACGAGATTACGCTTTGAATTGCATTCGCAATTTTTTCATACAATTTTTGCACATTTAACTTTAAATCATTTTTTGTAACCATCATTGTATCATTGATCATATTTTAAGTAATTATACTTCTCCCCCCCCTCCACATTGCTATACTAATTTTACACTTTCTTCTACATTTTGTCAACTTGCAATAAATTTTAATTTTGTAAATTCGCTTTGAACATTTCTAAACTTAAAATATGAACACAGTTGGAACTGCCAGAGGAGTGGCTTCATTTAAATTGAGTACGTCTCGTCCCAATTGCCTCCAGCTTGCGCTTAAGCACATCGTTGTCCAGATCAATCTGGCGTTGATATTTCTTACGATTGACCGCAGCACTGGAGAGCCGCGGAGCCGGCGGCGCTTGCTTCTGTAAACGAGTTGGATTTAAGGTAAACTAAGAATTACATTTCGACAATCTTACCTTGGCGGCCATATTGGTAGAAGATTTGACGCTGCTGGTGCTGGCCTTAATCGGAGCCGTGGCCTTTACGGCCATCATTTTCTTCAGCAAAATTTGATTCTGTCGCTCGATCTCGCGCACCTGGTAATTGCTGAAGCTAAAGCTTTTGCGGCCCAGATTTTTATAGCTGCCAAAACAAACAGAGAGATAGAGGAGCAGAGATGATAAGTAAAAGAACTGCACTGGTCGCAGTTTACTTACTTAACCTTATCCGTGGAGGAGCGTGGACGCCCCCCATCCATATGATAGCCACCACATTGATCGCCGCTGTAACTGCTGGGCGTGACATTGGACATGCGGCTGTTGAGTTCGTGCTGCTGACGCTGATATGGATTATGCCGCATCAGGCCATCGCCCTGACCACACTCGTCCATCAGGAAGGGGTCCATTTGCAGTTCCACGACAGGCTGGACATCGTCCTCAGGTATACTGTTCGTTAAAGAGGGACAGCGACATTTAGGTCGCGGGATCTTGGTCGGACGCACTGTGCCCAAGGCTTCCTGCGAGCTGTGCAGAATTAACGGCTGTGGTTGTGCTATACCACTGCTTCTAGCGCTAGCCAAAGCAGACGATCCCGTGCCCGATGTGGACTCAGAATCCTCCTCCAACTTCAGGACATGCGTTTGCATTATTTCCGTGGCTCTGGCCAACTGCTCTAGAGCGCGACTGTTGGAGGTTCCGCCATTGGTGCGGAACGTTTGCATGATAATCTCAGACATCTGCGTCATTTTCTTTTCCAGATACTTAACGGCTGCAGTATCGGGTCTCATGGCCTCATCGTTAAGAAAATCCTCCAACTGTGGCATTTTCAACTCCAACTCGGGATTAAACTGGGTGTGGGAATCAGGTTTAGTTTCTTGATCAGTCTCTGTATCAGTTCCGGGCTCTGGCATCTCCTCCTGGAAAGAGGGTGAATGCCTTGAACTTTGTACTAGGGTTTTTTCCGTCTCATTTCCGGTCGAATATAGCGAAATATTGTCCAAAGATTGCTGGATTGTACGGACGGGAGCACAGCGATCACTGCTGTTGTCACTGGCATCAGCCACAGTTACGAGGTTCGTTTGCGGTAAGTTTCCCTGAATCACATGGTCATTGTCGTCTTCCTCCTCATCATATTCGAGGTGATCAATTTCAACATCCGTTTTCTCATCGTCATCGCTCTCCTTCTGCTCCTCCTCTTCCACAGATTCGGCATCATCGTCTTCATCATTGACATTATTATCTACAGTTGCATCGCTCAGTACCTCCTCGTCGTCCTCTTCCACCTCTTCGTCTTCTATCTCTTCATGCTTAGCATTTAGATGCGCACTACCCGGTTTCAGCGTACGTACTGAAAGTGTCTCATCATCTTCTGCTGCCGAATCCATGGGAATGCTCAGTTGATTCACCTCAGCCACCGTTTTGGTAATTACCACCTGACTCTCGTCATCGGACGATGAGCTTGGATATACCTGTCTGCGGTCGCGATTAAAGCCGCCGCCACCTCCGGCTGTGCGTCCGCCGTACAACTGCTGGCGGCGTGCATGTGGCTGTGGGTTGGACAAGGCATTTACTTTGGGATCAAGGCTAAACTGTTTGATAGTCATCTCCTGCAACTGACTTACGTTGCCGCGCAGAAACTCGGCCTCGACGTCGCTTTCGCTCTGGGTATCGCTCTCTTCCAGCTGGCCGTGCGCCGCCTCCTCGTCCGTCTGTTCTTCTTCCACCTCTACCTCTGACTGGGAGTCCTCATCGAAGGACTCGTCCACGTAATAATCTTCATCGGAATTTCCCGGCGGGGCAGTCATTTTCCCTTTAAACTAATTAACTTTTATAAAAACGCGTGTAAATATTCGTGTGCTGTTCTTCTGTTTCGTGTTGAGCGCAAAACTAAAGTTCGTTTCTGGAGATATTTCGTTTTTTTTTTTTTCGAAAAACAATGAGAGCAAATGTAATACGTGTGTCTTTCTGTAGTATTTATCGAGAACTGCCGAAACTCCGAGATATTTGGATAAACTGAGAATTTTGACAGTGACTAGTCTGACGCGTAGATTATTGTTTACTGAGTTCGAAGCCTCACTCCAAACGTTACACTTGACTGGCAGGTGAGGCATGGATGGGCTGTCAGTTGAGGCAGGTGCTACCTGGTTGCCAGTGCCCAGAAGTTTACCCCTCCCCTCGTCTTGGTGTGTTAGTTGGCAAACTTATCAGATTTCACACCTTCTTCTCAGTTATACCCTGATTTTTGGCTGCCTTGCGGTGGCGCTGCCAACCGTCGACTGGCCACTGAGGAAGAGGGCCACCTTGTCGTGTATTTATTTACCAGGTTGCCTTTGACAACAGAGCAGGCGCATGAGGTTTGTTTGTTGCCTGAGCAGCACCACTTAAACGGTTTCCCAATGAAATGTTGTAAACGATTCTGATAACAAGTACAAAAACTATAAGAGCAATGATAAGAGTCAGTTTAAAGATGCCATCTGGGTCTTCTCACCCATTCCAGTGGGAGGTCCAATTACAGGCACTTTATTATTGTGGAGTAGAGATACACAAATACATATTAAATTCAACATTTCTTTAAACCGGGTGACTATATGCAGATTCGATATTTCCCACGATTTTTGCATCTAAGAAATTATCAGAGATTAAAACCGTAACCGAAACCGTAACCTTTAAAATTCGTAAGAATTTCTACTAACCGTAATGACAAGCCAGTGGGTGAGTTTAAGTGGGTCTTCTAGTTTAGACGGCCGAATTTAAGCTAGTTTTTTAATAATCGTGGAAATAAAATGCGTATAGATTTTTTAATTCTGTTTTTTGTATTTAGTAGGGCAATTCATTGAGAAAAATCAGAGCTCGCAAATAACCCTCCACATTTTTTTCAGAGCGATCAGCCCACTGACAAAACAGAAAAAAAACAAAGACGACTCGGTCTCTCACTGAGCAAAAAACACTTTTTTTCTCTCCTCATGTGTTTTCTGTTGAGCATTTTCGGTTGATCAAAACAGACGAGACGGTCTGCCAATAACAACTGAGAGGAACACTTGTGAGCGAGCGCTCACGCAAAAACTGTCTTCAAATGGGCAAAACACAAAAAGTGTCAGCAAAAAGTGTTATTTGTTTTGTTCGTGTGGTAGGCGGTGGGCTTATGTACATAATTGAATAAATATGGTTTTTAGGCGTTAAGCAATTACCAAAAAGTAATATTTTCTGCATTTCATTTGATAGGTTAACAATAATAAATTTCTCCATACTACACATATGTACAAAGATCTTTGACTGAGACAAACACACACACACAGGCATCCCCAGTCACAAACTCGCTTACATTCTTTGAAGACACTTTGGAAGTCGGCTCTCGGTAAAACGGTCAGTGAAAGACACGAGCAAAACAGAAACGAAAAAAACGATCTTTGGTTGAGCGAAAACAGCTATTGAGCAAAACAGAATTAAAAGTGTCTTTTTGCAACCTCTTTTCGTTGTGTCTGTAACAGAACAGTTTTACACAGACACGCTGATAGTTTAATTAAATATGATTAACAGTTTTTTGCGAGGTCAGAAAAATACAAAAAAAAGTGAATTTATGGAGCGGTTAAGAAGTTCTCGGCCTCCAAAGAAGGGTCTACAAAAAAAAGTATGTCTAATGCTCGCACGATTGCGGGAGTATACTGCATCCGAAAAAAATAAGACGAGGAATTAGATAGCAAGAATGCGATAATCGAGGTTCAAACGATAAAGCAGTTAGCTCTGCGTCGTTTGGCGCTTATTTCATCAAAATTCTGTCCAGAAAAACTTGAGTTATCGTGCGAACATGTTTGAAAAACATGGTTTCGAGAAAATCGAGCTTAAAGTTTCGACAACTGTTTTCGATAAAATAAACATTATTTTTAAAAGATTTCAAACATGGATTTAATGCATTTGGGTGTTAGCTTTTACAAAAAAAAAATATCAAAATCGGTTTAACAGTTATCAAGAAATTTCGGTCGAAGTGCGTCAAGACATTTAAAAAAAAAATTTCATTAAATTTTGATGTAAATTTTTTTTTTCAAAAGCAATTTTTTTAAAAATATGAAACATTTTATAATTTTAATTGAAGTATTTTGATAAAAAAAGAATAAACATGGAATTTTGAACAATATCGTATTGAACAATATCGATGAAAATTGTTTTCATATACGAGGGTCGGAAAAAAAAATGGATTTTGTTAATTGTTGTAAGACATATTGTCGGATCTGCTTGAAAGTTTTACAGGATGCTTTTGAGACCGTAATAGAAGTTAAAAAAAATTTTCTAAACTAGAAGACCCCCTTAATACGGGCGCCGTGGCTTTAAAGTTGTATAATACGTCGTCCTTTTCTCCAAACGATTTTCAACATGTGAAGTTCTTTGCAAAGCATGGCCCATAAAACTCAGTATATTTTATAGAAAATTTAACGAAAATCCAAAATCAGATATTTTAAGTTAAGCCCCTCGAAGGTGTTCCATAAAATTCCAACTTCCCCTTAATATAATATCTTTGAACAATCAATGTACGCAGAGATCTTTTACAAATTCAAGGCAGGTACATAACAGAGAACTGTAATGCGTAGTCATTAATGCGTACTACGCACATAGTACGCATTTTTTAAAATACGCATACGTACGCATAAGCATTAGAAATAGTAGGCTGCGCATACGCACACTACGCATCAGAAAAAAACTGAGTATGCGTAGTACGTAGACGCTTAAGTTGAAATACGCATACGTACGCTGAAGCAGGGCATCCACACATGTCAAACAAGAATTCATTTGCCAACTAACCAGGCGAACATTTCTCCCGACAATTGTTAGCGAGAACGGATCCGTTTTCGATGTTTTCTCAAAGTTTTCTCCAACAAAACTATCGAGAATGTGTTCCGTTTTCGGTCCGAAAAAGTATTACCTGTCGCTCAGTTTGTGGCAGCAAAATGTAAGTTCTATATACACGTTTTCGAATCCGTTCTCGACACTTTCTCGACAGCGAAAACGGATCGAAAACTGAATCGTTTCCAATACGTTTTCGCTATCGAGAAAGTGTTGAGAACGGATTCGAAAACGTGTTGCAAACGTTTACTTTCGCGATAATTGATAAGAATGTTTTGTTTCATTCCAATTTGTTTCCCATTTAAAAATTTTTACTTTTTGTTAACTTTGTTTTTTTTTTAATTATATGAATTAATGCAGTTTTATTAAGTTGTATCGTATCGTATTGTATTGGAAATAACAGTTACAGCCAATAAAAATAGTTTGCATTCTCTTTGCTAACTCTTCTAACAGGAGCATTTAAAAAATGGTTGAAATCTCCGGAATATTGCTTAGCTTAGTTATATAATTTAACACCTTTGTTAAAAAAAAATACACTGGACTCCATTAGCTTTTGCTTCTCATAGCGAAGTGTGGGTATCTGATTCGGAGTCTCCTCCAGAAAGTAAACATATTCCGGGCAATGGCCAAACGCATAATGACCGCACTTAGTTCACTGGCCAAATCCATGATATACTGCAGAATATAATCGGGAAAGACATTGGCTTTGCTGCGTGGTATATTCTTAACTGGGGCTAGGTAAGCAGTAAGTGTTGCACCTTGACGCCAGATTTTTGGGTCAGATTCAGCTAAAGACAGAGAGAGAAAGCGAGATTTAGATGAAGATTTGGAAAGCCCTTAAAGAACTCACAATATAGGGCAAAATGCGATGCAATATAGTCTCGAAGACTATATTTGGACAACTTTTACAACAGTTGCAGGGCAGCCATTTTGGTATTCGACTGTGTCCATCTGCGTATACAGGAGGTAACCACAGTAATAATTAAAAGAGACCATCACCTGGCCGAATCGTTTTTCTCACCTGCATACTCTTCCCTCATCGAATAGATAAACATATATCAAGCGCTCATTCTCAATGCCAGCCAAATGATTCTCCACCAGCTCGCGTTTCCCACGTCTGTAGGTCAGCAATTGGAAGAGCTTAATGAAGGCTGTACTCTCGGTCCAGATCTCCAACAAAGAGCAGCTGGAAAATTAACAAAGTCCAAACTAGAATTACCCTTTTTAACCCTATTTTACTTACCTCGCCGATAATATGTGCATGTCGGGCAGAAAAGTATTACCCGCATAGCGTGGACACCAAACGAACTTTTTTGTTCTGAATTTATCAACAAATGAGGTGGCAACCAATGACTAGCTGTCACAAACAGAGAACAAATTTAAAATCCGTATGAAACCCGCTTTTCTTAAGAAATTCGGATTTCGTTGTTAAGAGAAACTATCGTAAATGTCGTAGGTCCGATTACATACGTTTATTTGTCGGGTGGGATCATTTGCTTACAAATCTCAAGGAGTAAACATTAAAATATGGCAGCGAAATCTAACACAATCATGACCTAGATGGCGATACAAACTAGCTTAAAGCATTATTTCATCATTTTGGGGGCATTCAATAAATTTCAGCCACAATTCGTTGCTCATTTGGGCACGTGTTCACTCTACAAATATTTTTGACAAAAGATGTTCGTGCACTTGTTCCCATCCATTGACGAACATGTTCGCACGAACACACGTAAGATAGAAACGTTTCTATTCTCTGCGAACAAAAAGTCGAACACAAAATTTCGAGCACAACAAATTCGTCGAACAAAGTCGTGTGTGGATGCCCTGCTTGAAGCACTATGAAAAGTACGCACTAAATACGTACTCAAACTGAGCAGTAAGCATTTTTAAAATGCTTCATTATACCCTTGCAAAGGGTATTATAATTTTGCCCAGGTGTTTGCAACGCATAGAAATATTCATTTCCGACCCCATAAACTCTATATATATTCTTGATCAGGGCGACGAGTTGAGTCGATTAAGCTTTGTCCGTCCGTCTGTCAGTCTGTCTGTTTCTACGCAAACAAGTCCCTCAGTTTTGTAGCTATCGAGCTATCGAGCGCCCGGATCGGATGACTAGATGTTGTAGCTGCCATAGGAACTATCGGTCGAAGAGTCAATTTTACAACTTTCCTAGTAGGCGTAGGAACATTTCTAGTAAAATAAATGTATGAAATGTGGCAGTCGAGTTTGAGCTACGAGACTGAAAGGAACTCATTTGTTTGTTAATTTATGTGCTTAAATGGTTGAAACCAATATTGTGACCAATTAAATCAATCAAAATGCCACGAGTGTCTTCAATGTCCCAGGAGCAACGACGGCAGGCGTCCCGTGATAGATCAAAATGCGTCTCTGATATCAACTCGAAATGTTAGTCGACTGGCCGCTATTGGTGAAGAAAATTTGGCATCTGCTAAAGCGGGAGCGTGATGAAGACAAGAACTTGCAAGGGTATAAAAACTTCGTCACGGACGAAGTTAGCTTAGCCTTCTCGTTTTTACTTCATTAATGCGTACTTCGTAATTTCCATAGAAAATCTAAGTTACTTTGTTAAATTTTTTCTTTTGGTCTTATTTAGCAATATACTTAGTTAGTTAGGACTAGGTTATGGAGCTCGCAATTTTTTTAAAAGTGGATCGTAGCGCACAAAAAATTTCGTTTTACATAGTTTACTGTCTATAAATCCCCGTAGTGATTGAAACATCGCCATTTTCAACAATTTCCCGAAGCTTTGAAGCAATTTCAGTGTTTTTTTGAAAATTCATCGTACTAATATGACGAGAAATTGTTGTGGACTTGGGGAGCAAGTCCTCAGCCTTAACTTGCCCTTTATATTTCGCTCCAATTGTTATAAAAAATGAGATCATTTCTATAAATCAAGCGCCCTCGACTGCAAAGAACGGGCGGCAGTACTTGATGACCCATTTGAGAACACATATCCAGAGCTTTCCTTTTATCTTCTGTTGTAGCAGGCCTGGCCTCATGTGCTGTTGCACATTTATGGATGTTCTTTTGCCATCAAATTTAAAAATATGCTTACATTTACGGCCACATAGCTATCCTTCCAAATTAGATCCATCATCTTTGCCCACCTCTGCAAACACATCCCACACTGTTTGTCTAGCTGTACATATGTATACAGAAAAAAAAGATCACGATATTAAGTAGCAATCTGGTATTTTGTAGTATCAAATCGGCTTTCATCTGAAAAATACCTAGATATGTCCGAATATACATCAAAGTGATATTTTTTCAGATCAACAATTCGATATCGGTTAATATCAATGATATATTGTTATAGTATCAAAGCTATATTTTCAAAATACCTGTAGGACATGGTTTTAGTATCAAAGAAATATTTTTAAAATATCAAAAGGGTATTATTGTAATACCAATGCTTTATTTTTATAATATCAAAGCTATATTTTTATACCCGTTACTCGTAGAGTAAAAGGGTATACTAAAGTCGTGCAAATGTATGTAACAGGCAGAAGGAATCATTTCCGACCATATAAAGTATATATATTCTTGATCAGCATCAACAGCCGAGTCGATATAGCCATGTCCGTCTGTCCGTCTGTCCGTCTGTCCGTCTGACCGTCTGTCCGTCTGTCCGTCCGTCCGTCTGTCTGTATGAACACCTAGATCTCAGAGACTAGAAGAGCTAGAGCAACCAATTTTGAAATGTAGACTCCTATTGTCTGCACGCAGATCAAGTTTATTTCAAATTTTTGCCACGGCCACCCCCGCCCCCACAATAAAAAATGTTGAATATCTCCCGCAATTTTTGAGATATCGATCTCAAATTTAAAATGTACATTTATATTCGCAACATCTATAAGCCCTGAAATTTTCATCAAGATCGGATGATAAATAGCCGAGTTAAAAAAATGTTGCATACTTTTCGGCTGACCCACCTCAGGCACACAGGAAGGCTATTAAACATTTGTTTTCATGAGTAACGGGTATATTGAAGTCGGTTAGAGCCGACTTTAACTTACGCTCTCGTTATAATACATATTACAATTATTATGACAATTATCTTTTTGGAAAAATCTGCTCTTTGTCGTCTGGAAGAAATGTAATTAAGGCGGTCGAAGTTAAATCCACACTCTAGAAAAATTGTAAAATTTATATATTGAGAAGAATAATTATTTCAATACAAAACTTACCAATTAATTTTTCGTACAGCAAATTGTCAATGTCAAATTTTTCTAGAAGCTCAACGCGTTTTATATCTTCCATTTTAAACTGTAAAATTATAAAAAATTAATAAATAAAATATTAATATATTTACACTCGCATAAGTTTTTTTGCATGTGGATGTGTGCAAAATCTGTCGAAAGCAAAGGCTGAGCATGAGCTTTACATACATACATATACATACATACATGCATATTTTGCATGTACATTTGTATGTACGCATGTTTGCATTACATGTATGTGTGCTTCTGTGCTGTTTGACGTTCAAGGGCAGAACAAAAAAAACGCATCGCCGACACAAAATATGTATACATACATATGTACATGTTTAAACACGCACTTCTACTGCGTAGAGAGCTCAAAGTGAAAAAAACACGCACAATATGTATGTATGAGTGTGTGTATTATAATCGTACATACTATTAGCGACTGAATAAAGGCAATAGCCTTTTTACAATTTATTAATTTGCAAGTACAACAACAGTACAACAAAACACACACATGCAATTCACATTTTATTCACTTTTACCGTTTACATTTTCATTAAATTTTAGGCACCGCACTTTTTTTTACTTACCTCTCACACGCGCCAGCACAGATCGAATGACGAAATTCGAAAGAAGAAGCTAAAGTTCGCTGCAGACCCGACGCCAACTTCGAAACGTACACGAAGAAAAAGCGACCGGCAGTAGAGCATTGAGCATTGTTTTTGCTTTTTTCGAGATAGACTATTGCTACTTTCAGAATTTCGATGTCTACTTTGATCTGAAATCATATCACTAGGACATTTTTCATATCACTTTGATCATTTCACATTTCAATATAATATTTTTAGTATCAATGTGGTATTACAGGTTCATATTGATATTAAATAGTTTCACTTTGATATGCAAATATTGATATTACTGATATGATATTGAAATACCTGATCTTATTTTTTTCTATGTAATCATTTTTACAAGTGGGCGCTGCAGTTTTTGTCCCAAAGAAATGAAATTAAAATATGTTTCATAAACAATTCCGATGATCCTAAAATTTGTATATTTTATGGTGGAATTTATAAAATCAATAAAAATTTATTTTCATTAAGGCACCTTTAATAGCAAAGTAGTTTTTCTCACTAGATTCCACTTCAAGAGCAACACTTTCTAGGGCAGCTACTTGATGAAATGGTGCAGTTGTGCTGAAACTTAGAGCTGATAAATGTGTAATTTGATAGTTGTTGCTTACAAAGGGTTAGAGATTATCATAGAAGAAATTTTCATCCAACTGGTTGCTGATGTAAAATAGCAATGTGTTTTTTCTGAATTTGACAAATTTATGGTATGGAGGACAGTCAAAAATCAATACTTATAAACTTTGGCTTGGGTACCATTACAAACAAAGAAGTCATCCCACAGCTCTTTTTTTAAGAGCAATCGTCTAGCTAGTTGATGTTGTTGAAAAATGTATGTTATAGAGGAAATTTGGAAAATATTTTTTCTGTCAAACTTTTAGAGTCCGTCGGGAGATTTTTCAATTTCCAGAATTTTTGAAATCTGGACCAGTCTAGTGAGCATAGAATATAAAAGTTTTGCCGCCGTATTTTTTCAGATTTATAAATCCGATCCCAAAGTCCGAAAAATTGATTCGGAGGTGGGGTGTGTACAAGTCCAACGTTATATTTGATCCTATCTGAATTATATTGTGTTTTTAAAGCCCTTTGGGTAAAATAAAAAAATATTGAATTATCATATTTCTTTGAAAAAAAGAATGATCACGATTCATGTTAAACTTGATTCCTTAGCTCTCTTCATGGAACATTAGCTCTCAATAAACTTACCGTGGGTAAGTTCACGATCCGAAAATGGGAGTGCGGAGGTGGGTAGTAGGCCAATCGGTATTTTTTTTGCCGATATGTATGAAATTCGGCTTGTAAGGCTGATGCTACACCGAGAAAAATTATATTTTTATACTTTGTACCAAAGCTACACAGAGTATATTAAGTTTGTGCAAAAGTATGTAACAGGGAGAAGGAATCATTTCCGACCCTATAAAGTATATATATTCTTGATCAGCATCAACAGCCGAGTCGATAAAGCCATGTCCGTCTGTCCGTCCGTCCGTCCGTCAGTCTGTCCGTCTGTATGAACGTACAGATCTCAGAGATGGTAAGAGATAGAGGTTTGACATGTATGGGAAAAAACTCATTATACTTGCAGGCAGATCAAGATTACTTTTAATTTTTGCCACGCCACCTCCCGCCTCCGCAATTCGAAAAAAAGTCATATCTCCTACAGTTTTGATAATAGATTATGGTTACCTTCTAAAGATAGTAATCAAATTATTTATCGATTTGCTGAAGAAATGATAAAGATCGGATGAACGATACACAAGTTATGAGCAAAAAACGGCCAGTTAACACCCCGCACCCCCCCATTGTTCATATCAATTTTACTCCGATATGAAAATTTATCAAATGGATATGTTAAAGATTTCAAATCGATATTTTTTAACATATAATATCATAATTACATTTTTAGTATCATTCTGAAACTATTTAATATCAATTTACGTAAATGATATTCATTTGGATCAGAAAGGTATTATTTCTTGCCAATGAAATGAAAAAATTTATAATTTTGAAAAGTTCATTTTAATCAGGTGACTATCAATTTGAATTTGATCTCTTTATCTCTGTGTAAAAATAAAGGGAAAAATAAATTTGTGATTTGGAAAACTCCATATTCCAAGTCGGAAAAACGGGGAAAAATAATTTTACAATTTTGGTAAAAAACCTAAATACCCACTAAATATCAATAAATCAATTGAAAAGCAGTTTTCCATTTTGTTCAAATTTAACCCCAGCGGACCCCTTCCGAAAGCTCTCCAATCAGCGACTCTGTGCGGAAAAGCTATTTTTCTCTCTTGCCATCTGACAGCTGAATGAAAAACGAAACGTTGGCTACGTTCAACTGGCGTTGCTTTTGTAAATAATTGCCTCATAGCCGAATCGCTTCGAAGTGCGGCAGGACACTGCGCACGAGCATAGAGAGTTCTATTCGTTTCACCCTCGGCACGCCACGTGCCGAGCTGCGACCACAACTAAGCAGAGGCAATCTGGCCAGCGAGCACTTTATTTGGCCAAGAAGCTTCGTGGCGTGCGGGCGTGTTTTGAAGCCGGAAAATGGGCGCGTAAATTGATAAATGACAAGCACAAAGCACAAACCAAAAAGGCAAAAAGTGTGGAAACAGTGCAAACTCACGAGTTCCGTGCCCGTTCCTATCCCCGATCCCATTGCTGGCAATGTGTTTATGAAGTGCGTGAATGAAGTGCGGCAGAACGTAACCGAAATTGTACGTTAAGCAACGCCAGCGAAATGCTGGCCCAAAGATTGGCCACCCATCGCCTCTGCGGGTAATTTACACGCGTGAACCGGCAAACCCGGAGCGTGTCCAATAGTGAAAGTTAAAGCTGCCTTAAAATAAAAGCCAATTAAAAGTTCAAAGCACCCCGGCAGATACAAATACACGCGCGTGATGCGGAGCAAGAGGGGAGGCGACAGCAATGCATGCAGGCGTGGAAATTGTTGCCAGTTATCTGGATGATGCCCATCTCCAGCCCAGCAGGCGGTCGCAGCTGTGCTATTCTTATGTAGAGGCATTTTATTTGTTAAATCAATAGCCAAGTGAATTCTTTTGCCCTTTGCATGCGTTATTGTTAGCATTCCTCTTTGGCGACAAAAGTGAACTAAGTAATTGCAAATTGCGTGCCGCAAGTTCACATATTTTTGTTTGTTTTTGTTGTATTTTTTTTATTTCAGCTGCAGCCAATGCTCCCCCAATTTGGCTAAGAGCCTTCGCCTCTAGGTAGGTCAGAAGGCGTAGCCACACGCCAACGCCATCGCCAATGCGGCTGGATCGCACTCGGTCTCTTGCGGAAGCAAGTTCCAAACATAACAAGCAAAAACAACAACAAAAATAACACGAAGTGTGTCAGGCGGGAGTAGCAGAAGTCACAAGTGAAACTCATTAGAGCTGGGCGTGGGCCCAAAAAAGGAGTAAACATGCCAGGCTGCGGCCATGGCTGCTTCCTTTCGCTACCCAATGAATATTTTGGATAATGAAATTTTCTGAAGCAGACTTCATCAGCTAACTAAAGGAACTAAACATTAAAGGCAATGCTGAAATTTGTTCAGGAGTGGAAAAATGACCATGGTGGGCACGCCAAACGATATATTGTTTTAGAAGATTTTGCACTATGAATAGAATAGAAGATAGGATAGTCATTAACTGGAAAGAAGAAAAAATACGACAGATTATAGATAATGGGCAATCTTTATCAAGCCTAACAATTTCGGGTCCCATTCATTTTGGTTTCAAGATAATTTTTTCGTGTGCAGCAGCACACATCGATAAGAAAAAATTTATTAATTTAGTTTTATTCTTCTGGTGAACGCATGTTATGTGCAATTATCAATTTTTGTGATAGTGTTAGATGCAGGGCTGCAAACCGCTTTTGAAACGAAGCGATTCGAACCCGGAACTCCGACTTTCTATTTATTGCTAAGCGAACCTTGAACCGAACCGCGTATGAAAAATAGCTAAACCTGAACCTGTTTCGAACCAGCATGGTCGCTACCCAATGTGGAAAACCTTCGTAAATTACGTCGCCTACGAGAGTTTCTCGAATCTAAAACGAATAAAAACGAATCGAAAAACGAAAAATCTTACGATCAGTTTGTGGCAATATAAATTACGGTTGGGTTAGTTTGCAAAAATGATCACAAACGGCAGTTAAATACTCCTAAGCACTTTGGCGAACATTACGCGAATCTTTATTTCGTTTGTTCGCAAAAGTCCCATTTTTTAGTACGTTTGTGAATGTTTATCGAGTATTTTATTGAATCACGAATATTTGGGTAAGTCGTAGGCCGAACCGAGGTTCACACCGAGGAACATTAACCATCTGTAAATTTTGGTTCGAGCCGTGGAACCGAATCTTTTCAAAAATGTTGTGCGTTTGCAGTCCTGGTTAGATGTGAATCCATCGCAGTCCATCTAGCTGTGAACAATAAACAAACAAGTAATTTCATAAAGACAAAATCAAAATTAGTCTGAAACAGAGTTTGTTTTTGTTAAATGAATTGTCAGAGGACGTAGTTTAACAAATAAATTAGGAAATTTAAGCAATGTTTTACTGCACTCAAAAAACAACTCGCTCTAAAAAGTGCCTTTTTCGCCCTAATTTTTTAAAAATCGTTCTAAAATAAGGGTTAAAGGCGACTCGCCTTATATATAAGAAAATTTTCTAAAAAAAATATAAAGTATGCTCTAAGTTTCAGGTCAATTTTTTTTTAAAACGAGAAGGCCAAGCTAACTTCGTCTGTCCCGAAGTTTTTATACCCTTGCAAATGCTGTTTTTAAAATGTCAGAGTTTAAGAACGCTTATATAAAAATCTAAAAAATTTTTAACTAAAACCCATTTTCCGACAAACAAACATCTGATTTCGACCAAATTTCGCGAATCTTTTTGAAAACATATCAAATTAACAATCGCGGAGTTGAAGAAAGATCAAATTTAAAACAGAAAAGTTTTTCTCACTAAGACACATTTTCCGACCGATCGGTCCTATGGCAACCATAATATATAGTCACCCGATGTCGATGAACTTTTTCAAATTAGTTTGAAAGCGTTTAATATTAAGAATCACCGACTTTAAGAACGATTTACTTGAAAACAAAAAAGTTTTTTTCTCTAAGACCCGTTTTCCGACCGATCGGTCCTATGGCAGCTATATGTTATAGTCATCCGATTTTGACCAAAATTTGCAAATCTCTTTGAAAACATATAATATTAATTAGGGCCGAGTTTTATGACGCTAGCATTGAAAACAAAACAGTTTTTCTTACTAAGACGCATTTTCGACCGATGGTTCCTATGACATGACTATGGTCCTCCGATTTTGACCAAAATTTGCAAATCTGTTGGATAGCATATAATATTAATAATGGCCGAGCTTAAGGCCGCTAACATTGAAAACAAAAAAGTTTTTCTCACTAAGAGCCATTTTTTGACCGATGGTTCCTATGGCAGCTATAAGATATAGTCATCCAATCCGGTCGGTTCCGACATATTAGCAGCGTGCAGTATAAAGAAGACTCTGTGCAAAATTTCAGCTCGATAGCTTTAAAACTGAGAGACTAGTTTGCGTAGAAACAGACGGACAGACAGACGGACAGACGGACAGACGGACAGACGGACAGACGGACAGACGGACAGACAGACAGACAGACAGACAGACAGACAGACAGACAGACGGACAGACAGACAGACAGACAGACGGACGGACAAAGCTCAATCGACTCAGCTCATCGCCCTGATCAAGAATATATATAGTTTATGGGGTCGGAAATGAATATTTCTATGCGTTGCAAACTTCTGGGCAAAATTATAATACCCTTTGCAAGGGTATAAAAAAGGGGGGGGACGGTACAGAATAAGAAACCAATTTTTCTAAATTTTAAAAAGTTTTTTCCAAAAAAATTTATTTTTAGGGCAACTTTCCTAAAAAGCTGAAACATTTTTCTTAAAAATTGAAATTTCGATTCTAGGGCGATTTTCTTAAATATAGAAAAATAATTTTCTGATTGTGGTGTATGCATGTTGCAGAGTAGGAGAGCAAGAAAAGGCGCCTCTTTGAATCAATGATGCGCAAAATTTTAGAACGGACGAACTCTAGCATCATTTTAGAACGTCCCGTGCATCGTTTGAAGCATTCTCAGCTTATTGCCCATTACTTACTTTATTAGAATTAACATAGTAACGATAAACGAATTGCCGACGTAGCTCTGATTAGAAAACACCGTTATGTAATTTAACTGCTGTCAAATAAGGAGTCCTTCTTATTAGTAATTAACTGTTTCGGCATAGAAAAATATCTGTCCATCGCACTATAGGAAATTTTCCAATTTTGTTAGCATAACTGTTTAAACTTTACATGTTTTTTTGTCATTTGTTCA
Organism: Lordiphosa magnipectinata; assembly: GCA_037044535.1. Lineage (NCBI taxonomy): Eukaryota > Metazoa > Arthropoda > Insecta > Diptera > Drosophilidae > Lordiphosa > Lordiphosa magnipectinata. The sequence goes on from JBAMBO010001630.1 coordinate 60,884, forward strand.
CAAATACATTAATCCAGAAATGCTGACTCCACAGAACTCTGTACAGCAGCTGTTAATATCTACAATTTAAAATTGCTAAAAATTGTTTTTAATATGAATTTTAAATATGAATTTTTTTAATTTTTTCGTTAGGTGCACTTACATTTTAAGTCATATCTCACTTTATAATAGTCAGATAGAGCCAAGCAAGATATGAATCGAAAGGTAATTGAATGGTCAATAATCGCACAGAACATTATTTTCAAATAGGTTGAGTAGTTTCTATTCAATAATACAAAATATTTCAAAAAAATCTATTTTTTTCTCGAAAACGCTATAAATTTCGTTTCCAATCGCCTAGGAAAAAAATTTAAAAATTTAGAAAAACTATTTTTATTTTTTTTTACATAAGAACCGCACTTCTTCGAAGAAAATAAGATATCGATGAACAAAATCTATAAATAAATACAGGAGCTGTGAGCAATTGAGTGCTGAAAAAAGTGGTGTTTTTGAGATTTTTTCAAAATAAATTTTCGTTTGCTTCGACTTTTGTTCTGTTCTGGAATTTTTTTTCTGATGTGGCTATTCGACCACTTCTAATATTGACAAAAAAACAAAGAAAATAGAAAAAAAAAATATCTAAACACTTAAAATACTTAAATTTGACTATTAGTTCCTTCACTTAAATTGATCCATCTACAATATTTATTTATAGATTTTCTTCATCAATACCTTATTATCTTTGTAAATGTGCGATTCTTAAGTCAAAAAAATAAAAATAGTTCTTTTGATTTTTTTATATTTTACCTAGGCGATTAAAAATGCAACTTCTTGAATTTTCGAGCAAAATTCTAAATTCAAATTTCTAAACCGATTTGAAAACAAAGTTCTACCTTATTATTGACAATTTAATGACCTTTCAATTCATATCTTGCTTGACATCATCTGACGATTATGAGTTGAGATATGGCATAAAATGTAAGTGCATTTACCGAAAAAATGGAAAAAATTCATATTTAAAAAATGGAGCCATGAAAAAATTTTTGAAATTGATTTTTGAGACTACCAATCCAAACTACACTTAAGAATAGTTTCAGTAGAAATGGGTAATTTAATTTTTTTTTTTGTAAACTAGTGTTATTGTTGGGGCCTCATTCGAGAGATTCAAAGAAACAGCAAACCGGTCCAGAACCGTACCCCTAAGAACCGGTTCGGTTCGGGTTTTTTGGGTCCGACGAACCGGACCATGAACCGAACCCCTAATATTTTTGACTTCTCGAACCTGAACCCGAACCGGACCACTTTGTCGAAAAATTAGGTTCGGTTCACAAAATTAAGTAGTTTTTCCAACGTCACATATAGGGAAATATAGAAACTCCTGGTAGTCTGACTGCTATCACGACATTTCTCTTGGTCAGATTTATACTATCATCGTCGATAATGGATCGAAGATGGTTCGGACAGAAGAACTTCTAAATGACAACTGCAGAGCAGAAAAGAAATGCAACTATGAATAATGTAATGTTCATGAAGGTTCTTCATTTGAATCAAAAGCATTTCATGATTTGGACGATGACCAAGTTACCTCAATAGATTTCCGGTTCGACTCTATAATTACAGTTGAAAAAGAAAACAGCGCTAGACTGTGTGACGCGATGGAACTCAACCTACCAAATGTGCGAACGTTTACTAACTCTTCAAGATTTTTGCATTCAGAGTTCTCTAAAAGAGCTCCACCTTAAAATATCTTCCGACAGCTCCAAAAAGAAATTCTTAATGAGAGTTTTCAAAACTGAACTTTAAATGACTCAACGCACAGTGGTCGCTCCCATACGACAAAAATAAAAAAACCGAAATCAAAATTTTACACTTTGAAGCATGTCGATCATATCATAAATAAATTATCTTTTTGAAACAAACGGTTTTTTTTTTGTGACCATTCGCTCTCTGTGAAAAAATCCCTTAAAGTTTTACCTCGTGCTAGGCATTTCAGTGCGTTGTGTTTTGTCTCAAAGTGACAACAAAGTTAAAAGAAATCAAACTAACAAATTAAAGGTCCAATAGCTTCTTAATGATATGGATATCATTCGAACAGGTATTAACTATGATTTGAGTTATTTAACACATTGTTTGATGTGAAATATCGTATAAAACAAAAGAAAATCATAAATGACCTTTTGTGAGTGTTTTTCGTTTACTGTTTGTACTTTCTCTTAAGCTTTTAGTTGTGATGTCGATCGACTACGATGTTTATGTTTATTATAATTAATTGTTAATAATAATAGATTAATATAAAAAAACAATCAGCTGCCCGGAGCTGCCCGGAGCTGCCCAGCGTCATAATGTTCTGATCCAAGTGCAGCAGGTATTTGTGTTTTGTTGTTTTTGCTTTCCATGTTATGTGCTCTGGTATGTGTTTGTTATTGTTATATGTGTAGTAAATGTCACAGGTCTTGACAAAAAACTTAATTAACAGATGCGCCACCGTTTAGCAGGCTTTAAATTCTGGCTACAAAATAAATGTAGACAAATTTAGAGATTATGCGCTGGAGACAGCAAGGGGACTTGTGGAAACTTATCCATGGTATTACATGCCAGCTTCGGTGCATAAAATATTAATACACGGTCCTGAGGTTATTAACAGAGCATTAGTATCGATTGGAGAGCTCTCTGAGGAAGCTGCAGAGGCTAAAAATAAAGATATTAAAAAATACAGATTTCAACATACTAGAAAAATCTCGCGATCCGCAACTAACTCAGACCTTCTAAATAGATTACTACTAAGTTCAGATCCTCTCATAAGTGGATTAAGAAAATTACCTTGCAAAAAAAAAAAACTTTATTGAAAGAGTCTGTTTTTGAATTATTTGGGGATTAATTAATTACTTTGTTTTTAAAATGCATTTAAATATTTTCTTTATAATTTTTGTTAATAAATTTTGTGTTCAGAAGTATTTTAAGAAAAGATATTTTATTCAAACTATAGGTATATAAATATATGTAAATGGGTGGTATGGGCGTATGACCATGACCAATTTTTTCAAAATAGTTTTATACTATTGTTAAAGGCTTACAGTTAAATTATGAACCTGGAGGACACGTATAACTATTTTTGTTGCATACTTCCATACAAGTCCGACCACTGTGCAACGTCTGATTGTGAAGAAGAGAACTTCATGAAAGCAATAAACAAATATCAAATAGTAAATCTTTAAATGATGTTATAGATTCCTTTGAAAATTGTCCAAGAGAACATAAAGTACATCGACACATGTCTTAAAATTTTGGAAAGGTCGAAAAAACGAGGACTAAAAAGATAAAGATAAGTAAAAGAACTATACTTGGTGTTCTAGCAACTCAGGTATCAGTTGAACGAGCCTTTTCAACACATTATTGAAATAAAGAATATTATTTAAGAAAATCACATGGAATACATCGAAACTATTCTTTTATGTTCAAGCGAACCGAGGTTTGCGAACCGAACCTTAAACCTTACAACGGTTTCAAACCTGGATCGAACCTTCTGCAAAATTTTATAGGTTTGCAGCCTTGATTATAAGTTATAACAGGTTAAAGGTTATAACTTATAACGTTTTTTTTTGTAAAAATTAGTCGTAGTGACTTTGTAGTATTCGAATTCGTAATCGTCTCACAAAAAAAATTACCAAACTTAATTAATTAAATTTTTAAAAAAAAATCACTTCCTAATCACATTTAGATGGTTTACGAATAAACTAGACCAATAACCTTGGTCAATTGTATATATATTTATTAATGTCTGAAAATTAGAAATATATCCTATAGTGCATCGGATATAAGAGTTTTTTGGCCTACAAAATTTTGAGGAAAAGACAAGGGGAGTTGTTGTTATAGACGACTGTCATACATAAAACGATTTTGTTGCCCAAAAATCTTATTTAAAATATGTAGCCATGAAAAACGGGTAAAAGGCGATCATGAATCAGCATCTTGATCAACATCTGTCTGTCTGTATGAACGCGTCGCTCTCAGAGATAATAATACATGGTGCAACAAATTTTAGCATGTACATATGTAGGTTAGATCGAACCTCAAAACAGCAAAATGGAAAAAAGTAAGTCTCAGCATTCCCAAAGCTAATATTTGTAGTAGTAGTAGTAGTGGTGGTTCTTTATTTAAAATAATAACAATTTGCCTTATTAGGCATGCCATTATTGCCGCCAGCCTTAACCGATAGCTTGTACAGTGTATTATTAATCCTATTGAGCTTTAGGAAGTCCCACCCTACGGAGTTACATCACCATGTAGTTAAGGGACAGTATCTTAGTTCTAGCTCTGAAAATTAAGATATTGTTAAGGTATCGTATTATTCCTTGAAATGAGTATCGTCTCCTAGCTCATATTCAAGAATCGTGTACGTGTTCCGAGTTTCGCTTGAACGTGCGCGTTGAACATACGCCTAAGGTTTTGGTTGCGAATAGCCGTCAGCAGTTCCACTCTGTGTTCCACAGCAAGTTCCTCCCATTTTTGGAAAAATTGCGATTTCGACTCTTTCAATGCAGTTGCTACTATTTTTGGGTACCTCCCATCAGGAAACGTTATTATTTTATTAACATAGTTAAAGTGGCTATGCATCGTGTATTCAAACAATTCCGGTAGTCTTGTCTCCAAGTGAATACAAAAAACCTTAGCAGTTTATTCAAATCTTCATGTGTCTCCCATCCCCAAACTTTCGCTGCATAGCACTTAATAGATCTGGAAGATGCATGGAACATTTTATCCTTTGTACTAACTAAGGATATCGGAGCGAAACCAAAAAAAAAACAAAAAATAGTGGTGTTTTTTATTTTTATAAACAAACTTGACCTAGAGCCGGCCAAAAACAATAGAATATATAAACCAGGGCTGCAAACTCAAAAAAAATTTCGGATCCTCCGGTTTGCTGGTTCGAAACAAAATTTACCAACGGTTAAGGTTCGGATATTTGAGGTTCGAGGTTTTTGGGCGTTGATTTTGGTTCGAACCTTTGTTCGTTGCACGTTTTTCCCCAAATATTTAAAATAACAATACAATAGGTATACACTTGACGCCTAGATACATTGTTAGTCCGCATTTACACGGTGAAGCAAACTTCATGAAGTTTTTGTTTGTAGCGAAGAGGTGTAGGCGGGCAGTCGAAGCAGGCAAAGCTTCATGACAAGCTGGCAATGAAGTTTTTTGATATGTATTTGTATGTGTGGCTGCTGGTGCGGGAGGTTGTGGGTTCGATCCCGCCTCGGACCATCTGATAGAAAAAGTTTTTTCTTTCTTTAGAAAAAAGCTTTTATACACCCGGTCACCTTCACCAGCTACTGGCGCCAGCTGTGAAGTAACTAGCCATCAAAAAGCAAAAGCTCTCTAACTACTGCCATTCGGATTCGGCGTTAAACTCTGTAGGTCCCTTTCTCTTGTGCGAAAAATTATAAGCACACACGCCAAGAGATTGAGAGAAGCTTGGCCCTGGCCCTCCTGGCGGTGCTGTTTGAGCCAATTTAACATTTTACATATGTATAAGAGGAAAAATTTGTGCCAGTTTTCTCTGATTTAGTGTCTGTTTATGTTCTGTACCAAAGGTACAAAGAAAATTTGTGCAAATGTATGTAGCCGCCAGAACAAAGCTTCTCTGACCCTATAACGTGTGTACATACATATATTCACTTTCGCATGACAAAGTATATCATAGTCTGACTTGACCGACTTTCCGTATTGTTATATTTCTAATTGTCGACTCTGCAGTTACGTACATAGAAGGGTACCCAAATAAATTTTAATGTGTATATTCTTTTTTTTTTGGAACCGAACCAAAAGCATGGGTTCGGAACGGGTTCATCTATTTTCGTCCTCGTGGTTCGGTTCAGGGGTTGGTTCACAGTAATAAAAAAGCCGGAATTCCGGGTTCGAACCGGTTCGGTTCAAAACCGTAGTATACTCAGATCAAGTTTGTTTCAGATTTGTAAATTTTCACCTCCTCCTCCTTTTAACCGTTTAACTTTTAAGATTGAACCTTGTATGAATCAAAGCCATAGGAACAACATTACTTGGTATAGGGTATTTTGCAGTTGGGGCACTCGACTGCAGCACTCTTACTTGTTATTAATGATTTATGAATGTTTCCGAAATTCGACTTCGAAATGCCGCTCAAAATGAATTCGCGTTTTTGGGAAATTATTTATTGTTTGTATTTTTAGGCCTGTTTCCGTTTTGTATCTCGATCATATCATGCATGTTTCCCCTTCCGAAAACTTTAAAGCTCCTTTTATCTTCATTCGATTCTCTTGAGTTGAATTTTTTCGTTTCTGAGAAAAAACAAGTCTTCCAATATCGATCAATCGAAGTCGGAAACGCGAGCAGGCCTGTTTATGACAATTTAGAAGTTCTAAGCCTCGATCGTCGTGTATTCTATTGGAAAAATCGATTGAAACAAGCACTTGCAAATGTATTGAAACTTTGACCCAGGGTTTTTGTTTTTCACTCATGTTTTTACATACTTTAACGAAAACTTACTTACGGTTTTGGTCAAAGCCTTGGCTGATTAATTATGACAAACGCCTTTAAAACAGCCGAACTTTACGAAAAAAAACTACGCAGTTTCAGTAAATTGGTGATCATTCGGATATCAAAAACTTGTCTTACTTTTTCATGCGCTTCATGCAGGGGTGGCCAAGTTTCCCACGTTTGAAAAATATAAACTCCCAAAATTCCAAATAAATTAAGCGAAATTTTGCTTTAAATTTTTTCATCCATTTGCCATTCAATCTACTCTTCGGCTAGTGAGCTTAAGTCCGCTTAAAATCTAATCAGAAATGCAAAGTTCGACAAAAACTTGCATGGCTGTTTACATTACAGGTGACGCCAGTAAATACGAAGGAAATGCCTGCATAGAATGATTGGTTGGAGTTCCATTCTTTATTTTAAGTAGCAGTCGCTTTTATTTCTATTCAAGGGTATGTCAGCTTCGGAATGCTAACCTTACTTCTGCTTTGGTTTATCGATTTTCGGCAGTTGCCTGTTGTGTGGGATCAGGCGGAGGCAGGCCAAACCAAGAGTGAGCCGGCTAATAGTGTTCAGTAGGTCAGCGCCGCGGCAGTTTGAAGTGCGTTAGAAGCAACAGTGACCAGAAGCACTAAAAAGAAAACGAAAACTGGCACAGCCCGTCGTGGATGGTGATGGAGGAAACAGAAAAAGGGGCAGCCCCAACTTGAGGTGTATAAAAATAACAACCCAAGTACAAACACACACACACACATACTAACACCACGCAATGTAAACTTCAAACGCGCTTGGCCTACTTTATGTGTAATGGACTGGGACGCCAGCTCATCCATTCATTTCCCATCTACAAACCCAATTCCAGGCTCAAGTCGCAATGTCCTCATCAGACCGCAACCAAGTTTAATGAAGCACTCACACACACACATACACACACTGCAGGGGCATGTCCACAAACAAATGACCACAGCCAAGGCAAAAAGTGGACAAAATTGAGAACGGGAACGACACAGTCTCGTACAGTGGGGGAGGCGAGCGTTAATCATACGCATCGTGCCCCAATCCGTGCTGAGGGACTGCAAAGTCAATCAGCGTTTAATTGACAGCTGCAGTCAGTGGCAGATTCAGGCAGTGGTAATGGTTGATACAAAAGCCCAGCAGGAAGCAACAAAAGCTAGCAATAAGCAGAACCGAAGTTGATATACTCTGTTAGAAGAAAAAATTAGTTCTGGTTGATCGATTCATTCGTTAAAATCGCGCTAAGGTCCAAACGTCAAGCATAATTTCCAATGTCTTTAAGATTAAAATACTTCATCCCAAAACAAGAAGGAAATATTCTCAAATTTTATGAGGACAAATGTTTTAAGTGTTCTTGAAATGATTGGAGAAAAATTGTTCTTGAAGTAAGAACGTTGTACTACAAATGAGAAAACCCGTTCTTACTCCGTTTTTTAACAACGTTTGTGCTTATCTAGGGTTCAATGTTCTTGAATTTTTCCTTCAGAATGCTCAACTTAATCAAGTACACACAGTAAAAAACGACTAGATCGATCGGGATATAATTTATTCCGTTTTGTATTTAATTTATTTATACTTTGTTCTTCAATGTACTTCAATTAGGAACGGAACATTTTTAAGTCGAAAACCGATTGTTAATATTATTGAAGTAAGACTAAATGTTCTTGAATCAAGAACTGACACAATGCCAGATCCAAAAAGTATGCAGCGGAAATGTTAATTGGAATGTAGATGTTAGCTGGCTCTACGTCGAGAAAAAAACTCAGTGTTTTTGCTTTGTTTCCGATATATTTTGAATGCGCCTCGGCATCCGTCTTCAGGGACACTACAAAAACAATTTACCAATTATCACATAACTTCGAAAAACACTTTTTACATACAATTTATAACACGTCTGTACCGTTTGACTTGGAGTTCAGTACTAAATTATTGCCAATTGAGTAGATGTCTGTATATGTGGGCGCAGTTTTCAGTGTCCGTTTTGAAGGCTAGTCTCTTATCTGTTGGCGTGTCAATTATATGTAGCATATCAAGAGTAAAGCGCTTCCTGTAATTGCTCTCTTGTTGTAAAATTGCTGTTCCTTCAAAATTCGGTGAATATCCGCTCACACTACAGTGGTTTTTGTTCCCATTTAAAATGGGATTCAATGGGATCAAAATGTGATTCTTTAAAAAACGACTCAAAAAAGAGTTGAAAATAACTCTAAAAATTGCTCGAAAATTAGTCTAAACTGATCAGAAAAACGGGGTATAAACGACTCTTCATGAGGAGTCGCCATTTACCTCCGACAAAAGTATCATTTATGATCAGAAAACAATCTTATTTATGACTATTTAACACAGACTGAGGACTCGAAAAAGACTCGAATGTGATGAGAAATATTTTTAAAATGCTGGCTGGGAAGTTGCCTTTTATAAACTGCCATAAAGATTTGGGGTGTTAATCTAGTTGTCCTCCCATAAATTGAAATCTTCATTTTCGGGTTTAACAGGATATAACTTTGCTTATGGTCCTGACAAAAATGCAACAAAATTTCCATAATTAGTGCAAGTGTTTATTTATATGTTAAAATGGTTCCAATAAGTGTCCGTCAAAAACAATGGCTTGTAGCAGATGGTTAAGTTTGACAAAATTGCAATAAATCTAGACAAATTTGACTTCGATGGCAAATTTCGACACCATTGTCATTACTTATACCGCGTGTATGATTTTTCTCAGTTGCTTTGATATGTTTACTAAGGGCTCCTAAAGGCTTCATAGAATCAGCAGTTAATGCTTAGTGTGAATTACAAAAATTCTAGAACGGTAAAAGTCGCAAAATTAGTTTTTCGCCAATATCTTGGAATCGGAAATTAAGATATGGCTTTGACATGCCAACTCGTACTCAGCATGGGTAGACAATCAGGAATTTGTTAATGATGATCGGGATACTCACAAATGGTCACAATTTCTAGAACTGTGTAATTAAACTTCATAATATATATTTGTCATCACCTTCTAACCCTTCAGGCTCCTCTACCTTCTCCTCCCTTCTGCTTGCCTTTCAAAATGTACGTGGTCTTAATTCTAAATTAGCTAAACTCTTTGTAGGAAGTATATCTTTCGATTTTCATGTTCTAGTTTTCACCGAGACGTGGTTAAAATCTGACATCTCTGATTCAACAGTTTTTCTCACTAAATATGCCACCTATAAGTAGATGCGATCGCTCTTCCCGCGTTGGGAGTGGGGTTTTAATTGCTGTGGATTCCGGCCTTTCGTCGTCCCCATGACATCGAATTTATGTGTTAAAATAACTTTTTCAACTTTTTCCATATTTATTACTTGTTCCTATATTCCTCCACATTCCGATACCACAATTTACTCCTCCGTTGATTTCAAAAAATAGATTTTTTACAATTTAACGAGTCTTCTTCAGAGTCTTCTTTTTACTGCACGCTGCTAGTATGTCGGAACCGAACGGATCGGATGACTATATCTTATAGCTGCCATAGGAACCATCGGTCAAAATAAGGGTCTTAGTGAGAAAAACTTTTTTGTTTTCAATGTTAGCGTTCTTAAACTCGGCCATTAATAATATTATAGGCTTTCAGACAGATTTGAAAATTTTGGTCAAGATCGAATGACTATATCTTATAGGTGTGATAGGAACCATCGGTCGGAAAATGGGTATTACTGAGAAAAACTTTTTGGTTTTCAATGTTAGCGTTCTTAAACTCGGCCATTAATAATATTATAGGCTTTCAGACAGATTTGAAAACTTTGGTCAAAATCGGATGACTGTATCTTATAGCTGCCTTAGGACCGATCGGTCGGAAAATGGGTCTTAGGGAAAATACCTTTTTTGTTTTCAAGTAAATCGTTCTTAACGTCGGGGATTCTTAATATTACACGCTTTCAAACTAATTTGAAAAAGTTGATCGACATCGGGTGACTATATCTTATGGTTGCCATAGGACCGATCGGTCGAAAATAGTTCTTAGCAAGAAATTTTTTTTGTTTTAATGTTAGCGTCTTTAAACTCACTGATTACTAATTCTGTATGCTTTCAAATATATTCGCTAAATTTGGTCGAAATCGGATAACTATATCTAAAGGCTGCTAAAGGACCAATCGGTCGGAAAATGAGTCTTAGTGAGAATAACTTTTTTTTTTTAAATTTTATCGTTCTTATTTTTTTATTTTGATATGTTTTCAAAAAGATTCGCGAAATTTGGTCGATATCAGATGTTTATCTGTCGGAAAATGGGCTTTAGTTAGAAAAATTTTTGATTTTTATGTAAGCGTTCTTAAGCTCTGTCATTTCAAAAACAGCATTTGCAAGGTTATAAAAACTTCGGCACAGACGAAGTTAGCTTGGCCTTCTCGTTTATAATACCATGTACTCGCTTTTTGATGTTTGTGTTCTACTTGAGCTCCCTAGCGGTCCTAATAGGCAGCCTTGGTTCACAAGAGAACTAATAAATTTGAAAAACCACAAGTCAAGGTATTTCAAAAAGTATAAGAATTCGAAAAAAATCATCTGATTTCTCCCGTTATGTGTATGCTCGTTCTAGAGTTAATGCGCTGAACGCACAATGTTATAAAGCCTATCTTAACCGTTCTCGCAAAATTCTAAGCAGTTTTATTCCTTTGTTAACTCTAAACGCAAATCTTCCACTGTGCCCTCTTCTGTGCGGTATGGTAATGCGAAAGCAAACACTGATCAGGCCATAGCCAATCTGTTTTGCCGAGTTTTTTATGTCAACCTACGTGTCTTCTAGATTCTTCTTCTTTGCGAATCAACCATACCCCTATCAGTTGAATGGGTCTAATTGTATTTTTAGCCCTGTAATCACTGAAAGCTCTCTCCTTTGCGATCTTAGCTCTTTTAAACCTGTGTATGCACCAGGTCCCGATGAAGTACCTGGTTGTGAACTTAGGTTTTGTGCTGATGTACTTTGTAAGCCTAGTCATAAATTATTTGAATTGTCTCTTGAGTCATCCTCTTTCCCTGTGATGTGGAAGGAATTTTACATCATTCCTCTCCATAAAAAAGGTAATAAGTCGGATGTTGAGAATTATAGGGGAATTTCCAAGTTGTCTGCAATTCCTAAAGCTTTTGAGAGAATTATGACATCTCAACTGCAACATTTATGTAGTTCCATTATTTCACCCTGTCAACATGGATTTGTGAAGCGTCGATCTACTACCACTAACTTATTAGAGCTTACATCATTAGTGATCAAAGGGTTCCTAGGTAAGATGAAAACTGACGTCATTTATACTGATTTTAGTAAGGCTTTTGATTCTGTTAATCACTCCTTGTTGCTTCATAAACTGAGTTTAATTGGTTTTCCAACTAACCTTCTTATTTGGATCTCTGGATTACCTAAGTTCTAGAACACAAAAAGTTCTTTTTTATAATTCATATTCGAAACTAATCCAGGTTACCTCTGGAGTACCCCAAGGTAGTCACTTAGATCCATTGCTTTTTACTCTCTTCATAAATGATCTTCCGTCTGTCTTGACTCACTCTCGTGTGCTTATGTACGCCGATGATTTGAAACTATGTTTAACATATATCGATTTGGTTTCCCGCTATAATTTGCAAGCTGACTTGGATGAATTTCAGTCTTGTTGTAAGGATAATCTATTAAAACTTAACAGTTCCAAGTGTAAGGCTATGACATTTTACAATAGCTTGCCACAATTCTTCACTTATATGCTTGATAATGTTCCACTTGAGTGCTAAAATGATTCAGCCAATGAGGTAAATGATCTTGGGGTTATTCTTGATCACCGACTTAAATTTGACTCTCATGTTACTGCTACTGTTTGTAGGGCCAGGAGTGTTCTTGGGTTTATTAAGCGCTGGTCGAAGGAATTTGATGATCCCTATACGACGAAGATTTTGTACACTTCTCTTGTCCGTCCGATTCTCGAGTACGGATCATGTGTGTGGTCTCCGCAATATTCGACCCATCAAGATAGAATTTAATCTGTGCAAAAACAGTTTTTATTGTTTGCTCTTCGTGGTCTTTGTTGGAATCCTGAGGTTCGTTTACCATCGTACTCTAGAAGACTTCTTTTGATTAACCTTCCCTCCCTTCCCTCCTTCCCAGTAATCAGTAGTGTTAATCTTTATACATAGACTAATTAATGGTGAAATCGACTCAACTGAGTTGGTTGGCCAAATAGACCGACTTTATCCCCCTATCACTACATCGTTGTAATACTAACTATGCCTTGCATGAACCGTTTCGTGTCCTCTGTGCTGATTACAATAAACTCTACAGAATAATTAACTCTGAAGCTTCTCTTCCTGCTATAAAAATTTATATTTTAACTTATTTAGCCCGTAGTTAACATTACTTTATGTTCTTCCTTCGCGATTTCGTGTCTTACGTTAGTGGCTGCACCTCCCGGTCGGTTGGGCGGGAGGTGGGCTGCTATTTTGCCTGGGGTTCGCGCGTAACAAGCTTTGGCTTGGTGTCGCATGGGCCGCTTGAACGTACTGCGCATTGTACGTCAGCGTCCATCAACATAAAAAACTGTTCTCTTTATTAATGTTGCTGCGTTGGAGATCCTCGTCCAGGGACTAACTAACTTATTAATGCCTTTAAATTTAATTTTTTTATGACTTTATTATTATTAATATTATTGGACTTTATTAGTTTAACTGACCCATTTTTTAAGCATGAGTATCTAAATCTTTTGACAATTCCGTTAAGTGGATGCCTGACACCTTAGCTTGGTTCTCAACCAGACGCCTAGTGCTTCGACTTGTCTTTGGTCATGACAAACATACGTTTATTATACCAAATTTCTTCAAGCATTTCGCCCGATTGCAATTCATTTCTTGCCTGCCAAGCGGCGCCACAATGTATGCAACACTTAGTATTCGAAACTTCTAACAAACAACTCCGCACGTTTTCACACGGCATTTTCCAATTAGATTTGCCAGACTTGGCCTGCATGCTTGGATTGTTAATATGGGTGTGGGGAGGGGGCGTTTAACAGGCTGCATGCCAAGCATGCGTGGCTCGATAACAGTTAGTGCGTTCATGTGCGTGTGTATGCATGTAAATTACGAAATCGTGCAAAAAAGGTGCCATTAAAAACGCAAACAGAACCAAAATGGAGAGTACAGTACATTTACTCAGAAGGCCGAGTCATAAATACTCTTTTGACAGGCGCAGCATTAACAAAATGGATTTACCTTCTGTCATTTTGTTTCACAAACAATTTGTTCGACTACAATGGAGGCTGATGAAATTTAAATACTGCCACGTCATTTACCGGGTGATTTAATTGTTTGATTAAAGGCCCACAGAACGCAGTGGGCAAAGAGCAAATTCGGCTTAAAACAATTTAAATTTCCATTTTTTCCGATTTTCTACTAATTTTCAATAACTTTGGAAGCAGTCTTCAGAAGACCTTACATTTTAGAATTTCATTCACTCCCATGACATATAACACTATGCCACATTTTTGAACTCAATAAAGTTGATCGCGCCGAGACCAAAATTATCTGACAGAGTATGAAAGTAGTATAAAAACCTATGCTGGGATTGGCCTGGATAGCTGCCGTTTTCTTTTTATATCACTTTGAAGATTTTAGTTTTTTATGATTAGTTTCAAGAACTTCATATTTCGTAAAATATTTGGAATTTTTGCTTAAGATCTAAAGCTAAAATGTAGCTCTTGATATGGCCTTCCAAACATTTATACACAGCAAGTCCAAAAAATCTCATCTTCATACTCAAAATTACAAAAATGTGGAAAAACCATCAAGCTTTTGCCTTAATTTTTTAGTTTTTCTACAATATTTTGAAAACTGTTTCGAGTTCGACCAAGTAAAGCTGCCTTTTCACTTGTCATATATCTTTAAAGAGACTCTCTGACAATAGTCTAAATATATAGAAAATTTAGCCTTTAAAGAATTTTGACAACCGACTCTTCAGAGACATATGATAAGTGTAAAGGCAGCTTAATACAAAGCACAATTTTAGCTCAGGCTAAAATATACAAACCCAAAGAACAAACCAAGTTCATTCGATTACTTCATCATATAGTTATAGACTTGCAAGCAACTAAAATTTTCATACAATTTCAAAAAATGGTAAATTTATGGTGAAAAAGTCAAAAATTTCAATATCTTTATTTATGTATTAATTATGATTAGAGATGATATTTAATAGTTTTTTTTTTATGTAATTTAACCAAAAAATTGAAGAAACGAACAAAAATTTCAATATTTAAGAGTTCTGGTAAAAATGTTTCATGCTTGTAGTCCCAAAAATATGTCAAGGAGTAATCGAATGAAGAAGGCTTATGGTTGGCTTAAACTAGTCTAAGCTATAACTTTGCCCTGCATTGCTTTGGTAAATTCGTTACACGATTTAAGATAAAGTTCAAAGACTGTAAAAAAAGAGGACACAACTGGATTCTGATTGAACACTTTAGTAATTTTAAGTATGAAGATGTGATTTTATTGATTTTAATGTTTTGTGAACCGATTTAAGAGCTTCCACTTCGTCTCAGAAGTTAGAACAAAATTAGAAATAGTTTCCGAGATTATTAGTTCTTAAATCTAATCAGAAGGGTAAAACTTTAAAGTACAATTAAATATAAAACGGCTGCTAAACAGACTAAACCCAGTCAAGGTTCCTCTTAGAGCTTTTTGGTCTCGAGTCTATCATGGTTTTAGTGTTGCACAGTGTAATAGATCAACAATCATTTACTTTAAGAACTTTCGCTTTTACCAACAGCAAATTTCTTGAGTCGGTCATAAATTGGGGCCATCCTTATCGAGGATCGTCCACCGAATAATGTGAATAATGTTATCTTTATAACCATTCAAAAGTGAGGGTGCTTTGGCGTTGGAATTTCCTCAAGCTACTATCAATAACAACAAACTTGAAAGATTAAGTTGGGTTAAGTCGGACGGACCTTTAGCTGATCCGTTGTGTTTGAAACCATCGATAAGTATCATTGTTTTTTTAGCAAAGGTCTTCATGGTAGCCATCTTCCAGCGATGCCAGCACTGACCGATTCTTGGAGAAATCCATTGTGGGCTGATACTGCTCCAGCTCCTTCGGTTCACTCGCGTATCTCCTTAACTACATGTACTATTTTGGAGCTGATCCTTAAAAGTAGAGGACTTCCTGTAGAACCTCTTCAATGTGTTGCACTACACTCTGTTCTGAATTTGGGCAATATGACTCTCCTTTTTGGAGTGCCTCTTTGTGCTCCTCTTACTATGGACGCTGTGCACCAATTGGATTGAACCCCCTAACAACTCAGAAGATTACTATTTAGTCGCTCTTAGACGGTCCATTGTCGCCGGTGTGGGCACGTGGATAAATGAGCCGGAAATGTCCAGTAAAGCTTCTAACGCATATTACTTATGGTTGAAAGCCTTCTCTACAAGATGCTACAGGGAGCGTTCTTTCTAAAAATTTCGCTTATTGTAGAGACGTTTGGGCTTTAGTATGACTTGTATGTTTGTTGTTTTTAATTCTTAGAAGTGTTTGCTTAGTGACACTAGAAATTACCAGTTTTGGTACGAGCTGCATACAGTGCCCATTGTGCGGCCGATACCCGCGCGAATCAATGACAGCCTCCATCATTCGGAAAATCTAAATTAATATATAACAAACTGTATGCTCGGCGTTGCCAGGGTCCTTTGCATTGAATGGATATGTTTCTTATGATAGAGTTTCTATTCAAGTTTGAACTGGCTGCATATTTGAACCCACTCAACAAATTTTCAGTTAATAGCTTTAATAACACAACCCAACAGTATTTTTGGTGCAGGCCTATTTCGATCGGATTATGTCAATATGAATTGCACTAAACAAAACAGCA
Source organism: Lordiphosa magnipectinata (assembly GCA_037044535.1). Taxonomy (NCBI): domain Eukaryota; kingdom Metazoa; phylum Arthropoda; class Insecta; order Diptera; family Drosophilidae; genus Lordiphosa; species Lordiphosa magnipectinata. Next base: position 77,239 of record JBAMBO010001630.1, read on the forward strand.
GGTCAGCTCTTGTTTCCAAGATAAGCGGAAAATAGTATTGGTTGAATTTTTGGCACTTCAGGATTTAAGGGGACCACACTTGGCATAAATATCTGAATTTATGAGCTAATTGCAACAGAGCATATATCAATGCATCTTTAAAAAATCAAAGGCGCTATATAAGTATAGCAGAAAGTGTCTAAACTGGACTCTAAAGTCAGACAATTCTAGTTTTATGGCAACTTTCTTAAAATAAATCATCCCCTATTAGTGTGGTTGTCGAATTTATAGTGGAGCGACCTAGGCACCTAGACCAACAAATGTTCTAACTATGAGAAGTTTTTTGCATTTATATCAGCTTGTTTGACAGTGCTATAGCCTGTTTAAAAGAAAAACACATAATTAAATGTATGGGAGGAAAACTAGATTGTCACTCTAAATCTGTAAATTGTTATATGTTTACATGTAGATGATAAATTCCATATTGAATCAAGCAACCTTTTCACGGTTCCCATACAAATTTCCAGTGGGAATCTAGTTTTCCTCCCATAAATTGATATACGTATTTTCGTCTTAATCATGCTGTAACTTTGCCAAATAAACTGATTTAAGTGCCATAAAAATCACATAATTAGATCATACGCTATATGCTCAATAAGCTAAAATAGTTATCCACAAGCCGCGCCAGCTTAAAGAGAATGATTTATTTTGAAAAAAATTCCATTTTCTTTAAAACTATATTTTTTAAAGATTTTTTTATTTTTTGCATGAATCGAATAATGCTACTGACATTTTCGCTAAGGTTATTGATTTTTAATTTAATTTATTTATTCGGCTCTAGCGCAGTGCTTCAAGATGATACTTATTTTTATCGCACTAGTCACAATTTTACAGGCCAAATCCCGTTGAAATTTAGGATTTTTCCTCACTTCAATGCTTGAACAATTTGAAATATTGTCATCAACTTAAAGATGCTCTTATAAAAGGAGTTTTAACTTCAAGCGTGGCAAAGACCTTTGATTAAATCGATGTGGATTCCAAATAAATCTGGATTTTTAAACCTAATATTTGGACTTAAGCCCGTACAGTTAATATTTATTACTAATATAAATTGATGAACCATGCTTTTTAATTTAAAAGTACCTTTTTTGTACCTTTACCTTTACCTAGGTACTGAGAATTCCGGATACCTTTTACCTTACCTAGGTATATTTTTTGACATTTACCTTGTACCTTACCTAGGTAAGAAAATTGGGTACCTTTTCAATCACTGCTATTAGGCTTACAGAAAGTGCTACCTTTCGTGTGGGCTTCCATGGTCACTCGGCTATACTAAGTAGTCAAGTAGCGACACCAACAAATATTGATTATTGTATACCCACTTAAGCCTATGAAACAATGTATGAGATCATAATACCAAGTCGTTTGGATTGGAACTCGCACCCCCATGGCAAACCAAACACCATCAACATATACACAGATGGCTCAAAATTGTAAAGTCAGGTGGGAGGCGGAATTTTCATTCCAGACCTAGGTATAGAAATGTCTTTCGCCCATTGTAGCGTCTTTCATGCAGAGGTGGTTTCTATCCAGGTGGCTACCAACCATGTAAGAGAGGTCAAGGAAGGAAATGTATTTATCTTTTCAGACAGTCAAGCTGCATAAAAAGCTCTGGACGGTAACACTGTGCAACACTAAAAAGTTGATCGAGTTGAGACTAAACAAGAAAGAAAGTCGGTCAAGCCCGAATATAACATACTCTGTACCCTTACCCTCGCATTTGCTCACGAGTCAAGAGTGGCAATCTTAGTGAGAGAGAGATAGAGAGAGAGAGAGAAACTTAGAGAGCGCACAACTCGGTGCGAATTCTAAGTTTCTCTCTCTCTCACTATGATTGCATCTCTTGAACGGAATGTTGTGGTGTGGGTGGGTGGGGTGTGTTAACAGGCCGTTTTTTGCTCATAACTTGAGTATCGTTCATCCGACCTTTATTATTCCTTGGGCAAATCGATAAATAATTTTGATTACTAGATATCTCTAGAAGGTACGAATCTATTATCAAAACTGTAGGAGATATGACGCTTTTCCAAATTGCGGAGGCTGGTGGGGGTGTGGCAAAATTTGAAAATAAACTTGATCTGCCTGCAAGTATGAGAAATATATGTCCCATACATGTCAAACCTCTATCTCCTACCATCTCTGAGATCTGTGCGTTCATACAGACGGACAGACGGACATGGCTATATCGACTCAGATGTTGGTGATGATCAGGAATATATATACTTTATAGGGTCGGAAATGATTCCTTCTCCCTGTTGCATACTTTTGCATAAAATTAATATACTCTGTGTACCTTTGGTAGAGAGTATAAAAATTCTGAATGGGTATGATGGCAGTACAAAAACATTCGCTGGGTTTGGTCTGGTTAGCTGCCGTTTTCTTTTCATTAAACTTTAAAGTTTTCAGCTTCTGATTGGGACTTGCAACTCCATATCTCGTAAACTATTTGGAATTTCGCTTTGACGTCGTAGAAGAATTTGTTGCTCTTGGCTTGGCTTTCAAAACATTTCTAAGTAGCAAGTCAAAAAAAATCTCATCTATATACTCAAATTTACAAAAAATTTCGTAAAATCATCATGTTTTCCCACATTTTGTTCTGTTTTTTCAACTTGTCTTGAAAACTGCAACGAATTTGACTAAGCAATACAGAACAAAAATGCAGCTAAGACTTAAATAAACAAACGGTTGGAACATACCAACTTCATTCGATAGGGCCTTCATATAGTTACGGCCCCTTGAGCATGTAGAATTGTAATCCAAATTCGAAAAATGACAATTTTTGGTAGCAATTGGCTGACACGTAAAAAAATTCGATTGTTTTGTATTAAACTAATAAAATAGTAAAAAAACACAACTTAAAAATTATAATTAAAAAATTTAATTTTTTTACTTTTTTACCGAAAATATTCGTTTTTTTCCCAGTTTTTATGACAGTTGTACATGAGTGTTGGCCTATTACTATGTGAAAGAGTAATTAAATAAAGTTGGTTCGTTTTAACAGTTTGTTTATTTAGGTCTAAGTTACAACTTTGTATTATATTACTTGTCCAAATTTGTAACGGGTTTCAAGATGAATTGGAAAAACTGTTAAAAAGTGGTAAAAACTTGATTTTTTTTTTTAAAACTTTTGTAATTTTTAGTATGAAGATGTAATTTTTTTGATTTACTACAAGGAAATGCTTTGTAGGCCAAGCCAAGAGCAACAACTTTGCCAAAGATATAAAAGCAAAATTCAAAATAGTTTACGAGATATGGAATCGTAAATCCTACTCTGAAGCGAAAAAGTTCAAAGTGCAATAAAAAGAAAACGGCAGCTAATCAGACTAAACCCAGATAGGTTTTTATACTACCATTTTTCGGTCTCAACGCTATCAACTTTTTCGAGTTCAGAAATGAGTCACAGTGTAATACGAACAATACTAAAACACTTACTGAGTGCCGCAAATCTCTGAATGAGATGGCTCAGCACTTTGAGATACGTCTTGTGTGGGTTCCTGGACACCGCAACATTGAAAGCAACGAGATAGCCGACAGGCTCGCAAGACTTGGCACTACCGCCCAGGTCTTACCGGATAGGAGCGCAATAGGGGGGCCTTTTGCGACATGTAGATGTTTCGCAATCCTTGGTCAGCCTTTTCTAGCTAACATTTCAGCCGACTCTGAAATAGAGATTGCTTTGTTACTCAAGTTTGTGCTACTTTCTAAGTAGTTCATTAAGGGTCTAAGAGTAAAAATTTAGGGGTTATGTGGTATCACAACGGGCCTTTTTTGGCTTAAGTGAAGAAGCTTCACCGCTTCTACCATCGCAACCTAACCCAACCTTACCGTAACCGTTATTCGTGTCGGTTTTATTCTTTGATTTCCAGTATTATATACATTAGATTCAACTACAATGATGTCATAAGAAAAGTAAATGAATACTTATATTACACAAATAAACTAAAATATTTCGTTCTTATATAATTTTGTATCATTTTTCGGTATATGAAAAATTGATAAAGTTTACGCAGCTTTAAAATTTATTTCCTTTAATATATCTAATCAATATTTTGACCACCTTATTTTGTGAATATAAACTGACGATTAAGCATAAAAACAAAAACAATATTCGAATTTTGCAACGTAGCGAAATCCTTTTAAAAAAAAGAATTCTTTACTGTGCAAATCAAACTTACATAAACAGATGAGCTATGAGAATATCTACACAATCTAAATGAAGTTGCCAAATTTACATAAGGTGACAGAAAATTTAGAAACAAAATAACAAAAAACAAAAATTTACTGTGTTTTTTTTCGATGGAAAGTGTTAGTTAAATTTAGTTTTCTATTTTAACTTCCCAGCTTTTTCCATTAGCACCGAAATGCATTTGCTAAATGGGGCCCACTTCCCATCGAATTTAATTTATCTTTTAGCAAAAATATCAAAATTCCATCGTGCTAACTGCCATTGCTGTTACCTCCTCCCTCAGCCATCTTCCGTTTTTCGTCGAATCGTGTTCGGTTGTCTGTTTCACCCTGCCTTGCACTCGCATTGCGTATACGCCGTGAGCTCCGCTAAGTGCTTTTTGGATATAATTGCAGGTTGTAGTCGGCGTACTCCTTCTCGCAGTCGATGTCGATTATAATGTGGCTTGTGCTGGCAGTGCCAGGTGCGGATCCAGTGCCAGCTCCCGTGCCAGGCCATAATTTTCATTTCAATGCGGTGAATTACTCTAAATACAATAATAATAACGCGAAAAGAAGCGGCAGCAATAGCACCCACAACAGCAACAACAACAACAACAGTCATCATTGTAGCATTTGACGCAGCAACGTCAACATAAATTTCAGGAAGACCTTAGACAACAGCACCACCCGAGAAGTCCCGAGGGGTATGCCAAATTTCGATTGTTCGTCATGTTAGCAGCAACAACAAAAGGAACTGAATCAAAAAACCATACACAACCAACTGCCACATCAGTAATTACAGCAACAATATCCACTGAAACGCCAACTCTAACAGAAACGGAACCATGGTCCTAAGCACCGAATGGTCTCAGGTGGAGGTTATCGATCTGACCAACGATGGCAATGGACTTGGCTTCATACTTGTGGGTGGTCGCAGCACAGGCGTCGTCATCAAGGCCCTAACGCCTGGAGGTGTGGGAGAACGTGATGGCCGCCTGCAGCTGGGCGATCATCTGCTGCAGATTGGAGAGGTGAATCTGCGTGGCTTCAGCTCAGAACAAGTGGCCACAGTTCTTCGTCAGACCGGAGCTCAGGTGCGTTTGATTGTGGCAAGGCCGATAGAGCCGACGGCCATCGATTATCAAACGCTGGCCAGTCATGCGCCCATTATACCAACTAAGCTCCTCTCCGACCCGGAAGAACTGTCGCGTCATCTATTTCAAAATCCGAGCTTTGCCACAGCAGCGGCGGCGGTGGATGTGGCCAGTCTGGTGGGTCTGGTGCGAGGCGGGCCCACTGATGCTGAGCAAATGGCCATTGTACCCGCTCCGGTAGCCATGCACCAGCCATCGGAGGACGCCCGTAATACTCTGCAGCTGGCCGACCTGGCGGATCTGGCCGATCTGCCGTTGCCGCCCATTCCAGCCCACATGACAAGCAGTAACTCCCTGGAGGGCAGCAGCTCACGTCAGTGTCCACTTGATTTGGACATTGTACCCTTCTCCATACTCTCGCCACCGCCGCGTCCTTCTCTGCACTTACCCTTGGGCTCACACTGGACGGATACGGGGGATGAGAAGCAGCAACATATTGAGACTGTGATAGCCGGCCAAAAGTTGGCCAACGATGACGATGATGTCTTTGCCTCTCACTCTACGTCCCACTCCGCCTCCCCTTCTTACATGGACTCGCCGGAGACCGAGACGTACGTGGTGGAGCTGCATAAGAATGTTTATGGCCTGGGCATCACAGTGGCCGGCTATGTGTGCGAGGAGGAGGATCTGTCCGGTATCTTTGTGAAGAGCATCATCGAGGGCAGCGCCGCCGAGATGAGTGGGCAAATACAGATCAACGATCGCATTGTCGCCGTCGATGGTCGCAGCCTGTCGGGGGTGTCGAATCACCAGGCCGTTGAGCTGCTGCGCAACACGGATATCGAGGTGCATTTGACGCTGGAGCGCTTCCTACGTGGTCGCAAGTTCGAGCATCTACAGGTGGCCCTTACCGAGATGAAGGGCAGCGCGGGCCCCTCCGCGGGCGCTGGTGTTAACGAGAACGACGATGGCGATGCCCAGTCCCAGCTGTCGATGCCAGCGTCGCCTTCGATAGCCACGCTTAGCTGGCTGCCGCCCAAGTCTGTGGACGCCTACTCCATTGCCACCGAAGGCGAGGCAGGAGGCGGCAGTCAGCTGCCGCTGGAGTTTGCCGACCTGCCCTCCCGGGACACCGTGGACTCGAATATGTCGCACGTGCTGGACCGCAGCGACCACAGTGCACCGCCAGCTCCAGATCTAGTTCCACCTCCGACTCTGACCAATGGCCAGCACAAGGCGCATGTCCACGCCGATGACAGTGGCAATGACACCGACGAGCAGTGTCCAGAGCCCGAGGCTGAACCTGAGCCAGAGCGAGGGCCATGTCAAACGCCCACCAATGAGCGCGAGGGCGTGCCAAAGCCCAAGGGCGCCAGTCCCAGCTCCGCCTCGCTAAGAGTGGCCTGGAAAAGTGAGTTTCCCGAAAGTGAGATTTTAGTTGCCGAAATAAATAAACTTTCAGGTCTAGGGATCAGCCTGGAGGGCACTGTTGATGTAGAGTGCGGCATTGAGAAGCGTCCGCATCACTATATTCGGTCGATCCTCGAGGATGGGCCCGTGGGCAGGCAAGGCATACTGCGGCCCGGCGACGAGCTGCTCCAAGTGAACGAGCACAAGCTGCAGGGGCTGCGCCACATCGACGTAATCAAGATATTGAAGGAGCTGCCGGCACGAGTTAAGCTGGTATGTGCGCGGGGCACGCGGGTGCCATCTATTATAAATACGTCGAAGAATGCGGAGGCCTTTGAGACGCGCAGTCTGCTCCCTGGCGGCCATCAGAGTCTGCAAAATCTGCTGAGCAAGGCGCATTCAGAGAGTTCGCTGTATACGTCCAGCACGGCAACGCTGACTGATGCGGCGGGCGGCAGCCACCAGCGCTCCAAATCGCTGGAGAATGTGTCCGGGCTGGCACTGTGGAGCTGCGAGGTGACGGCCATCGACATCGAGAAGACGGACCAGGGCTTTGGCTTCTCCATACTTGACTACCAGGATCCGCTGGATGCGGACGGCAGTGTTATTGTGATACGTGGCCTAATACGCGGTGGTGCTGCGGAGGCAACAAACGAAATCTATCCAGGTGATCGCCTCATGAGCGTGGGCGAGCATACGCTCCAGGGCCTCGAGTTAGACGAAGCAGTGGCCATACTCAAGGGTATGCCGCCTGGAAAGACGCGACTTGGGATTTGTCGTCCCCTCTCCACATCAGATAGTAATAGCAACATAGCCTCGCCTATGGGCGATTCGGCAAGCACATAGTGACAGACCATGGATGTCCGCTGCTCGGCGGACTATCGGCAACTCTCAATGTGTAAGTAGAACAGTATTCATTTCAAGGTACTTTTTTAGAAATTTAAAATATTAATTTTCGTTACATACTTATTCATATTGTTAAACAAAAGAACCACTCCACAATGGGACACTCTCAGTTTTAAAGCAATCGAGCTGAAACTGCACAGAATCTTATTTTTATTGCACGCTGCCAATTTGTCGAACCCGGTCGGATCGGATGACTACTTCTTGTAGCTGTCATAGGAACTATCTGTCGACAATATGTGTTTTAAGGAAAGAACATTTTTTGTTTCCAATGTTGTTAATCTCGGTCATTATTAATGTTATATGTTTTGAAACAGATCTGCGAAATTTGGACGAAGTCATATGACTATATTTCATATGACAGCGGTCGGTCCGAAAATGGGTTTCAGTGAGAAAAACTTTTTTGTTTTCAATGTTAGCGTCCTTAAATTCGGCCATTATTAATATTATATCTTTTCAAACAGATGTGCAAATTTTGGTCAAAATCGGGTGACTATATCTTATAGCAGCCATAGGAACCATCGGTCGGAAAATGGGTCTTGGTGAAAAAAAACTTTTTTGTTTTTATGTAAATCGTTCTTAAGATCGGTGATTATTAATATTAAGCGCTTGAAACTCGGTTTGTAAGGATAGAATACGAAATAGTTTAAAAATGTGATTTTCCAATGTCGAAAAATCCGCCCCCCAGTCGTGAAAATTTCCGGAAAGTTCTGTAGGTAAAAAATTATTTTTCATCTGATTGGCTTGAAACTCGGGTTGTAAGGATAGAATACAAAATAAAGTGAAATGGGGCGGTACCGATAACGATAACGATAAGACTATACTGATAGACTATACTGATGACGACGCAGCGAATCGCGACGGGTTAGTTTGTTATAAATATAATACAAATAATATATTTTTATTTATTTTGCCCATTTTAGCACATTAGTTTTACATAAAACACAAATCACTGAGTAAATTATCGCAAGTGTTGTACAAATCGCTTCCGACCGAAAAACGACCCATTTTTTATTCGATATAGAACATATGGGTATTAATTTCAGAAATTTCGTGTCGATCTCTTTAAGGGTTACATTTTGATCTATATTTACTTATCTAATGGATGAATTCGATACAGTTTTAAATTTATATTTTTGAACTTATGAAAAATATAGTTTGCTTGGCTCAAAATGCACCATTTGGCAAAAAAAGGCTCCAGCGCTCCAACGAGATTAAAAAGATCCATTTTGGAGCGTTTGGTTGTGGTATAATTTAGTTTACAAACTATGGTCACACTACACTGCAACAAAATTCAATAAATCATAGCATTCGTGGCAGCTATATAATATACATAGACGTCCGATCTTGACATTTTTAAAAAGCTTGATATGTATAAAGCTTCATTGCCAAGTTTCAATCACAAAGCTTTGAAACTGACTGCATGGTAAAGCTTCATTTAAGTGCATATTTTTATTTGTTTATAACTTCTATAATTAATATCTTTTAAACTATAAAAGTCTCAATCTTTTTGAAAGCACTGCAATGTAAGTTAAGTTTAGGGCAATAAAATGTATATTTTTAGAACCTATCAGGCCTGTTCCGGTTTTCACTTTCATAGCTCGAATTCGATTTGGTTACCTGTTCCGGTTTTCACAATTCGATAGATTTACTCGATGTGAATTCACATTGCCCGGAGTTGGTGAATTCAAAAGTAAATGCGTTTTTTTTATTTAATGGTGTCAAAATAATGGCTTACAATAATTTTTGGTGCAATGTTTAGTGTGTTTAGATACTTTCTGCAATCTCACATTTTTCTAAAAAAAAATTGGTTATATAAAAATAATTTTTATGAAAAGTTTTAATTCCGTGCCAGCCAAATCAAATTCACATATTTGTTTAAGAACAGGTTTTCACTTTTTTATGAAACGATTGAAACATTCGAAAAAGCTTCCATTAAAAATAAAATAAAAACGACATCTTGAACAGCTTTATTGAAATACTATAAACTTCTTTGACTTTTCCGTGTGTTTTTTCTATGTCTGCAGCATATTGAGCTAAAAAAGTAATCAAAGGGAACATTTTGGAAATGAAACATTCGAATTGCAAATCGAATGCAAATCGTTCGAATACCAGAACAACTTGAATCAAATCGTTCAATTTTGTTTTCATTTGAAATCGAAAAAAAATGTGAAAACCGGAACCGGCCTGTATATCATTGTGATTATCACTAAGAAAAATTATATTTAAAATTTAGCAACAATTACTTAATATTATTAAACAATTTAAAAAGTTATTAAATTTGTATTTTGAAAGATACTGTAACTATTCAGCAATATCAACACGAGACCTGTCCGTCATACCAAACCTGAGAAATCCAGTTTTTCCCATTTTTTCGTTTTGGACGATTTTTGAAAACCGAAACGATTTTGCAAAACCGAAAATCACTTTTCGGTGGGAGTGTCGAGATCTAATTTCGGCTTTATTTTTAAAAAATCAAAAATGGTGATTTTTAAAACCGTTCGGTTTCAAAAAGAATGACTCATATACAAGAATGGCGTCATACACAAGCTGAAGTCATAAGAAAGCTTTGCGAAGAAGCGCGTGAACTTCTTATAAACCGACCTATACAGAACACTGAAAGGTCCACTTATAAAAAGCTGACTCACAACCTAATCAATCAAACTATCTCCAAGATAGCCTAGGAACAAACTGCATTAGCAATATTTTTACGGCAAGGTGCGAAATGATTGCATTAAACTTTAGGCCACACAGAAGGGACTTGGATGAAACCTGCAGCCTTTGTAATATGCGTGAGAAGGAAAATGTGAAACACTTTATAGGCACTTGTCCCATCCTTAAACAAGTTTAAACTCCAAAGCATTTTAAACGGAGGAAATGGGCGACCGCACCATCATTTTTAGCAGAAGCAACCAATTATCGGATATGTGATTCTGTAGAGTCTGTAGAGCCGTCCTCATTGACGGAAGATCCACTATCTCGTGACGAGCGGGAAAGGTGGGTGGAGTAGTCAAATGAAAGGCGACTCTCAGACGTACCTATATTCATAATTGATTATATAATACTACATAGTATCAACTGACTAGTATTGTTAAGCCAGCTATAATATGTAATCACTCTGTTGTCAATCTTTTATCTTTACACAATAAAAACAACATACTACTTCTACTACTACTATAAGATTTTCGTAAGCTATTTTTAAAACGCTGACTACACTGTCAGCACGAAGCAAAGGAATAGTCTTAAATTTGATTTGTAAAGATTGCTATAAAATGTTTTGCTCCCTGATTGTTGCAGCTGTCGCTCTATTGGTATTGCCATTGCATTGGGTGTTATTGAATTTCCTTCTGATTCACCTGTCGCCAATTTCCGTTTGCAAATTCCGAGTAAATCAAAGCCTCTCCATTGAGGCAGTCACTGACAAATGGTGCCAAGCTGTGAGGTCTAATCTCGGTTGAGATGAACAATCCCTCTTCTTTGTAGTGAATATGGGTTCGCTTTTTAATTGTTGCCCTCAGCAACGCCCAAAATCCATTTGGCTTACACACACACATCTACGCCAAAGCCTGTGGGCCAACAACTTTTATTGCCTTTGTCGAATTGATGACCCATTGGAAATCGTGTAAAATTTGTTTGGGCGATTGCTCATATCGACCATTGAAAACGCCATACAAATCCACTCTCTTTATCAGTCCCTTTGAGTGTTTATTTGTCTATCAGCAGCCAACTCCTGTGCCTTTGCCTGCCACTTGTTGTCCTTTTAATATACATATTGATTGCATACATTATTCCTTTTGAGAAAGGTGTGTCACCAAAGGAAGAAATGTTTTGACCGAGGTTTAAAATTGCTAAAATTCTAAAGAAGAGTTGAACTCGCGTTAATTTAAAAAAAGACCTTTGAGGAAAGGACCTTTAAATTAGTCGCTCAAAGTATCACTTTTTCATATGTTACTTAGAAAGTTTTTTTTGAACCGAACCATTTCCTAAGAGTGGAGTTCCGGTTAGTGTTCAGATTCGTAATGTCATTGATGTTAGAGCTCCAAAAACCTTAGTCGAAGCGGTTATAAGGGAGCTGCTGGCAAAAGTACTGAAAGTCCCGTTTTGTTCATTAACATTTTTAAAGAAATTACATAAATTGAAGTACTAACTATCGCATGTGTCGCAAAATGTTCAAAGGCACCCTCGTACCAAATGTTCCAACACCTAACGCATCAAAAACTTTTGACTTGGCACATTAACCAGACAAGTTTTGCCCACAACTCAGACAACTTCAACTCTCCCCCACCAGCCCCAAAGTCTTTTGCCGCATACATAATTCAAGCATAGAAATAAATACTTAACTTTGTCATGACTTGTGATGGCTGCTTCTGGTCAAGGATAAACTGCAAATTACCACTAATCTCCTGGGGTCAGAATGCTGTGTGTGTACCAAGTAAATCTCATAAATAGTAATTTTGTTAATTGACTACGTTGTCCCTGTTCCCTGGCCACTCACCATTCTTAATTCATAAAGTGTCCGGCATTTGTTTATTTTATAATTCGTAATTTGCATTTCTTTAACTAATAAATTATAGGCAGCTGAGTGCTGACTCTTAACATGGCTTTCCGTATATCAATGGCTAAATGATTTATGCAATGGCGAAGCGTTCTTTATGCAAACCATGGACCACTAAAAATTGCCAGAGGATGAGGATAAAGCAGCTGCCATAGAAATAATAAAAGCTCTGGAAACAATTATAAAAAATGATTTTTTCAGCTGCCCAAGCCGCATTCAACGTCGCTCCCGGCAGTGAAATTTTTCCAAAAAAAAATATGTAAACCATACTGACTTATATACAACAGATACAAACGTACGTACAGATATAATCTTTGTTGTTGTTTGCCCGCTTAATTAATTGGCTATTAAAAGTGTTGAAAATTGAAAACAAAAATTTGGTGCTGATGCAGGGCCACACAGCTGAGGCACGCTGGCGGTCATTTATCCGTGCTTTGGAGTGTAACATCAATAGAATAAAAACGACAATATACCCGCTTGCTTATTGGCAGAATTAATTAATTAGTTTAGATTACAAAAGCTGAAATATGCACCTGCAACTTAGGTGCTTATTGGGAATGGTATGACACGAAAATCATTGTGTTTGCGCATTTCTGAAATTATAAACGGCAGCGATTTGGTGAGGAGTAAACTTTTAAATTTCTAGCCTTGGCTACTTTAGATGTGACCAGTTCCATTTTCATTAAAAAGCTGGCAATTTTCCAGCAAAATCTTACTCAAAACATTTTGTTGTACGGTCACACTGTGTATAGTTTACATTTAGTGTGTTCAGATTGCTGTGCATATAGGCACTTGGGCAAGTTTGCCTGACTAGGATTGTGAGCAGCCCTGTCTGCACGAATTTTGTGCACAATTACGTTTGACGTTTGAGCAGGCGGGACTGCTATGTCTTAGAGATTTGTTGAGAACAAAATTATATAAATAGAAATGCCATCTAAAAGCACTAAAAATATTCTTCTAGAATCGAAATCAAGCGAATGGGATCGTTAAGTTTAAATGATGAAAGGGGGACATAGGGAGTGCGTCGATCAACTTACTTACTTTTGGCGATGAAGCACCATGCCACTGTGAAAACCTGATGCAATAAGTGCACTTCTAATCATCGTTAGAATCTCGTTAAAAATACATGATCGACGTGTAATTCCATTGTTGCCTTGCCTTGTTCCACTGACGAATGTTGTTCACGGCCACACTAACGTAAACAAAGAACAGCTGATTGAATTGATATGTCTGCAATTTCAATAAAGGAGGTCCATAGAGTTCTGCCACGGTGCAAAACTCCCACCCACTGAGCTAAAACCCTCTCCGACCATGGCAACGCCATTGACAGAGCAGCTGTCCCTATCGGTGACTCTTGGGCAGTTCGATAGCATATCGATAGAAAATCTAGCCTTTTAGCGGAAAATAGCTATATTGTCGTGACAGTAGCTAGATTATCCATGACAGTGACTTGATGATCCGTCGCGGATGATCTAGCGAATGGCGAATTTGTATCTATAATACACAGAAGGAATGAGGTCATTTAGATCATCCAGCAAGGGTATTACATATAGAGCTAAAAAACAGTCGATTTTTGCGGTGTTTCCGATGTTTCTAGAGCAAAACATCGATGAAACATGGAAGTTTTCTATGTTTTTTGTAAAATCCCAGATTGAGTTAAAAAAAATCTATTTTAGGTCGAACGAGAAAGCAAAGCTAACTTCGTTTGAGCCGAAGTTTTAATACACTTGCATAAACTCGCTCTAGACGCACAATGCTCAATCGACTCTGCTTGTTGCCCTGATCAAGAACATGTAGTGAAGATTAAACGGTGCAGAGATTGAAAGAGTTTCGTTCTACCAGTATCTTGGAGTTACACCTAGTGCCAATGGAAAATTTTAGACACATTTTAAACTAAAGCTGAGTGCAGCTCGAATGGCGCGAAACAATACCTCAGGCAGTCTAATGAGTAAACAAAAAGTGCTACAGAGCGTGAAATACAAAATGTTTGAGGCAACAGCTCGCTCTATTATGTGTTACGCATCACAGATATGGGGATACTCTAGACAAAATAAAGTAGAAAAATTGCTACTCTTTTTTATCAAGAAACTGTTTAAACTGCCGCGAAATAGTCCGAACAGACAGACGGACGCTCAAAGCTAAATCGATTCAGCTCGTCATGCTGATCAAGAATATATATATATACTTAAGGTGGTCCGACATGATTGCTTCTATGTGGCAAACTTCTGAGCAAAATTATAATATACTTTTCATGTGTATAAAAACAAAATAATACTACGGATATGTTATTTTACTAAGGACCCGATGGTCTTCGTCAGGGATTAATATCGAATTTACACTGCGGTCGTACGACTTTTTTTGGGGCTACGACCTTTTAGGTGTTTACATTGAGCGAACAGTCGCAAATAGTCCCAAACGTCAATCAGCTGTTTATACCCGTTACTCGTAGAGTAAAAGGGTATACTAAAGTCGTGCAAATGTATGTAACAGGCAGAAGGAATCATTTCCGACCATATAAAGTATATATATTCTTGATCAGCATCAACAGCCGTCCGTCCGTCTGTCCGTCTGTCTGTATGAACACCTAGATCTCAGAGACTAGAAGAGCTAGAGCAACCAATTTTGAAATGTAGACTCCTATTGTCTGCACGCAGATCAAGTTTATTTCAAATTTTTGCCACGCCCACCCCCGCCCCCACAATAAAAAATGTTGAATATCTCCCAGCTGAAGCGGTCAATATATGAAACCCATATATTTCAAGCCAACGCATGATGCATAGGTAGCACGCAAGTTCCCGTAATGCTCATTTGCGATTCGGCACTACTCATTCTCCACAGAAGCACCGGAGGAGCAAAAGGTATTCTCTCAAAAGCTAAACGCGTAGTGGAAAAAGGATTTTGGGCACCTTAAAGGAAGATTTCGTCGCCTTGGGAAGGGCATAGATAACTCAATGAAGCACGCCAACGCAATTATTAAGTGCTGCTGTGTTTTGCACAATTTCTTGAATGCGCCCAACAGCCTTTTTCTAGAAAATTGGAACTCCATTGCTGAAAATGTTGAAAACGAGCAACCCAATACCAATACCTTTTTAATAGAAGGGACTCAAAGTGTTCCAAGCAATATCCGATGTGCTCTAGCATCTTTCTTTAATTCTAACGAATCAGTACAATTATAAATAAAGATTTTGTTATTATCGTCACTTGTAGCTGGGACTGAAAAACACAATTTCATTTGAAGTTTCTTATGGCTTTAAGATAAATGAATAATTCTATACAAACCTGATTGATATCCATTTTTCGTACTTACTTTTAACCTGTCGTTTGCATTTGTTTATCTTCTTATTGCTCTTCTTATATTTACGCGGTTGCATATTCCGATAGCTATCGATAAAAATTGCACAAGGTTGCCACATTTTTGAGGTAAATAGGGTCTGCCATCACTGATATTTTTCGGTCGTGGAGTCTGCGACCGTCCCCAATTCAAAGTCAACTGTCATAATTTTGTATGGCCGGACGACCAGTCTCAGGCAAAAAATACCAAAAAAGGTCGTACGACCGCAGTGTAAACAGCATATAAGACCGAAACAAATATCGGTCATTAAAATCAAATTGTTTCGTTGCGATTCGGTTACAAGATAATAATTTTGGTAACCGGTTTCCAACCGCTTAAAGCTATATTTTAAGCACGTTTGCATTGTTGTCAGTAGAACGTACTGAAACGTACTGAATATTGAATCTTGGATCAAAAATCATGCATTTTTCAGAACCAAAAATTAACTGTAATTAAACCATGTATTTACCGAAAAACAATCATCACATATGCGTAAGGCAGTCAACTTTAAGGGAAAGCATTTTCCCCTGCAGGTTTTTTCCGATTTTTATTAATTGCAATCTCTGACTTCAAAACTACCTCATCTCGGGCATTTTATGAGCCATTTATAAGTCGGCAGGCCCTGGCAGAGAAATGAGAGTGTTAAAGCTCGTTGGTTGAATTTGCTAAACTCATTGAATAAAATTCTGCAGACGAGTCGCGACGTCTCTGCTGCTGCTGCCGAAACCTAGAATGTAAGCATGTGTACATTTGATTTGCTATTGATGAGCTCGTTGCTTAGCGATGAGAGTTTGACTTGATAAATAGTCACTATTAGTGTAAATGAATTTTCGTGACTTTCACAGACGATAATTAAATTATAAGGGTGTTCCTGCAAGTGATTTTGATTATGAGTCTGATTTTAATTTCGGTGTGACACAAAATCAAAATCAAATCACTTTGCAGGAAAGACCTAAAAATCATGTTGATTATCGTCAGCTTGGTCGAATATAATAATAAAATAAAATTTATTTTAATAAATAGCGGAAAATGCTGAACCCAAAACTGCAAAAGAAAACGGATCGGTTCGTTTCATTTCGTAAACTATTTTGTGGCAAAAATGTTAAGAAATGTAGTAGAAAACGCAGCTGTGCGAAAACACTTGCATCGTTGCAGCGGTGAAGAGTTTTTCCAACTTCCTCTTAAAGGACAAGCAATCTATCTGGTTGCAATCGGGAGCGTGTTTCCACAACATTAGATTTTGTCCATCTCCTGCAACAGACGCCTCTTCATAATATATTATATCTGCCCCCGTGCTGTTGCAGATTGGATTCTGAATAACGTTTTTAACGATATTGGTACGGACTATTATCGGACCTCGAATTGCCTTTCATGAATGCCCTGGTGGCTGAAAATCCCATAAAATCTGCACCGTTCTCAAGGTGCTTACGATATTTAAATGTTTTTACAACTTTAATTTCAAAAATGAAAGTTTAAAGTGAAAAATTTCTATCTGGAAAGTATAAAGCGCTAAAATTGAGAGAAACCCAGTGAACCAAACCGAAACCGCGGTTTATTTTGCCTCAAAAACTGTGTTAGAAACTGAATCGGTTGATTAAAACCTCTATCAAACACTGAACAGAACCAGTCATAAATCCCCAATCTGCTTACATTCCGGCTATTTTTTAATCATTTCTTTTTAATTTATTAAACAAATTTTTATAAATGCATTAAGCACTATTGCATATTTTTATATTCGAGCTGCATCATTATTATATGTATTTAGTTAATTATTTTCATTGGCATTAGTTTTGGCATGCCAGTATTTCCTTAACAAATTCTTCCTTCCATTCAAATTTCTGCTTCTTCGCGTCATATTTGTATATGTAAAAGGTAATATTTCTTCTGTGGTGTATGTGATCCAAAATGCGCGTGTTCCGCTGACGCCTCTCTCCTCGATTTCTTCCTTAAATTTGACTGCGACCACTACATAACATTCGCTTAATCACTGAAATATGTTAAACAAACACATAAGACGTACCTGGTCCTCTGTATTGAAATCATAAAATGTACATATAAGAAGTTTAATTGTTTTGTATGGAAACAGTTAGACAGAAACATCCAAATCTGACTCGAGGTTGATTTCGATTTTGTTTCTGATTTTTGTTATATGTATATATGAAAAATATTTTTGTCTCATAATATTTCAAAAACCGTAACCTGGAACCGGTATGAATTGTTTTAACTTTTGGTTAGTCACTAACCAAAAGAAAAAACAAATCATACCGGTTCCAGGTTACGGTTTTTGAAATATTATGAGACAAAAATATTTTTCATATATACATATAACAAAAATCAGAAACAAAATCGAAATCAACCTCGAGTCAGATTTGGATGTTTCTGTCTAACTGTTTCCATACAAAACAATTAAACTTCTTATATGTACATTTTATGATTTCAATACAGAGGACCAGGTACGTCTTATGTGTTTGTTTAACATATTTCAGTGATTAAGCGAATGTTATGTAGTGGTCGCAGTCAAATTTAAGGAAGAAATCGAGGAGAGAGGCGTCAGCGGAACACGCGCATTTTGGATCACATACACCACAGAAGAAATATTACCTTTTACATATACAAATATGACGCGAAGAAGCAGAAATTTGAATGGAAGGAAGAATTTGTTAAGGAAATACTGGCATGCCAAAACTAATGCCAATGAAAATAATTAACTAAATACATATAATAATGATGCAGCTCGAATATAAAAATATGCAATAGTGCTTAATGCATTTATAAAAATTTGTTTAATAAATTAAAAAGAAATGATTAAAAAATAGCCGGAATGTAAGCAGATTGGGGATTTATGACTGGTTCTGTTCAGTGTTTGATAGAGGTTTTAATCAACCGATTCAGTTTCTAACACAGTTTTTGAGGCAAAATAAACCGCGGTTTCGGTTTGGTTCACTGGGTTTCTCTCAGTTTTCGCGCTTTATACTTTCCAGATAGACATTTTTCACTTTAAACTTTCATTTTCGAAATTAAAGTTGTAAAAACATTTAAATATCGTAAGCACCTTGAGAACGGTGCGGATTTTATGGGATTTTCAGCCACCAGGGCATTCATGAAAGGCAATTCGAGGTCCGCAATAGTCGTACCAAGTATCGATAATAACGCTAGGCAGATATTGTGAAGAGACATCAGTTGCAGGAGATGGACAAAATCTAATGTTGTGGAAACACGCACCCGATTGCAACCAGATAGATTGCTGTCCTTTAAGAGGAAGTTGGAAAAACTCTTCATCGCTGCAACGATGCAAGTGTTTTCGCATAGCTGAGTTTTCTACTACATTTCCTAACATTTTTGCCACAAAATAGTCTACGAAATGAAACGAACCGATCCGTTTTCTTTTGCAGTTTTGGGTTCAGCATTTTCCGCTGTTTATTAAAATAAATTTTATTTTATTTTTATATTCGACCAAGCTGACGATAATCAACATGATTTTTAGGTCGTTCCTGCAAAGTGTTTGATTTTGTGTGACAGTTTTCTTGTCATTTTCTGCAGGTTATCTGGTCACACCGAAATTAAAATCAGAATCATAATCAAAATCACTTGCAGGAACACCCTTATAATTTAATTATCGTCTGTGAAAGTCACGAAAATTCATTTACACTAATAGTGACTATTTATCAAGTCAAACTCTCATCGCTAAGCAACGAGCTCATCAATAGCAAATCAAATGTACACATGCTTACATTCTAGGTTTCGGCAGCAGCAGCAGAGACGTCGCGACTCGTCTGCAGAATTTTATTCAATGAGTTTAGCAAATTCAACCAACGAGCTTTAACACTCTCATTTCTCTGCCAGGGCCTGCCGACTTATAAATGGCTCATAAAATGCCCGAGATGAGGTAGTTTTGAAGTCAGAGATTGCAATTAATAAAAATCTGGAAAAAACCTGCAGGGGAAAATGCTTTCCCTTAAAGTTGACTGCCTTACGCATATGTGATGATTGTTTTTCGGTAAATACATGGTTTAATTACAGTTAATTTTTGGTTCTGAAAAATGCATGATTTTTGATCCAAGATTCAATATTCAGTACGTTTCAGTACGTTCTACTGACAACAATGCAAACGTGCTTAAAATATAGCTTTAAGCGGTTGGAAACCGGTTACCAAAATTATTATCTTGTAACCGAATCGCAACGAAACAATTTTTGATTTTAATGACCGATATTTGTTTCGGTCTTATATGCTGTTTACACTGCGGTCGTAACAAATGACCTTTTTTGGTATTTTTTGCCTGACGACTTGGTCGTCCGGCCGATCCAAAATTATGACAGTTGACTTTGAATTGGGGACGGTCGCAGACTCCACGACCGAAAAATATCAGTGATGGCAGCCCTCTATTTACCTCAAAAATGTGGCAACCCTTGTGCAATTTTTATCGATAGCTATCGGAATATGCAACCGCGTAAATATAAGAAGAGCAATAAGAAGATAAACAAATGCAAACGACAGGTTAAAAGTAAGTACGAAAAATGGATATCAATCAGGTTTGTATAGAATTATTCATTTATCTTAAAGCCATAAGAAACTTCAAATGAAATTGTGTTTTTCAGTCCCAGCTACAAGTGACGATAATAACAAAATCTTTATTTATAATTGTACTGATTCGTTAGAATTAAAGAAAGATGCTAGAGCACATCGGATATTGCTTGGAACACTTTGAGTCCCTTCTATTAAAAAGGTATTGGTATTGGGTTGCTCGTTTTCAACATTTTCAGCAATGGAGTTCCAATTTTCTAGAAAAAGGCTGTTGGGCGCATTCAAGAAATTGTGCTTGTGCAAAACACAGCAGCACTTAATAATTGCGTTGGCGTGCTTCATTGAGTTATCTATGCCCTTCCCAAGGCGACGAAATCTTCCTTTAAGGTGCCCAAAATCCTTTTTCCACTACGCGTTTAGCTTTTGAGAGAATACCTTTTGCTCCTCCGGTGCTTCTGTGGAGAATGAGTAGTGCCGAATCGCAAATGGGCATGACGGGAACTTGCGTGCTACCTATGCATCATGCGTTGGCTTGAAATATATGGGTTTCATCATATTGACCGCTTCAGCTGGGAGATATTCAACATTTTTTATTGTGGGGGCGGGGGGTGAGGCGTGGCAAAAATTTGAAATAAACTTGATCTGCGTGCAGACAATAGGAGTCTACTTTTCAAAATTGGTTGCTCTAGCTCTTCTAGTCTCTGAGATCTAGGTGTTCATACAGACAGACGGACAGACGGACGGGGCGGCTGTTGATGCTGATCCAGAGAATTGTGTATTATTACTTTATATGGTCGGAAATGATTCCTTCTGCCTGTTACATACATTTGCACGACTTTAGTATACCCTTTTACTCTACGAGTAACGGGTATAAACAGCTGATTGACGTTTGGGACTATTTGCCGACTGTTCGCTCAATGTAAAACACCTAAAAGGTCGTAGCCCCAAAAAAAGTCGTACGACCGCAGTGTAAATTCGATATTAATCCCTGACGAAGACCATCGGGTCCTTAGTAAAATAACATATCCGTAGTATTATTTTGTTTTTATACACATGAAAAGTATATTATAATTTTGCTCAGAAGTTTGCCACATAGAAGCAATCATGTCGGACCACCTTAAGTATATATATATATTCTTGATCAGCATGACGAGCTGAATCGATTTAGCTTTGAGCGTCCGTCTGTCTGTTCGGACTATTTCGCGGCAGTTTAAACAGTTTCTTGATAAAAAAGAGTAGCAATTTTTCTACTTTATTTTGTCTAGAGTATCCCCATATCTGTGATGCGTAACACATAATAGAGCGAGCTGTTGCCTCAAACATTTTGTATTTCACGCTCTGTAGCACTTTTTGTTTACTCATTAGACTGCCTGAGGTATTGTTTCGCGCCATTCGAGCTGCACTCAGCTTTAGTTTAAAATGTGTCTAAAATTTTCCATTGGCACTAGGTGTAACTCCAAGATACTGGTAGAACGAAACTCTTTCAATCTCTGCACCGTTTAATCTTCACTACATGTTCTTGATCAGGGCAACAAGCAGAGTCGATTGAGCATTGTGCGTCTAGAGCGAGTTTATGCAAGTGTATTAAAACTTCGGCTCAAACGAAGTTAGCTTTGCTTTCTCGTTCGACCTAAAATAGATTTTTTTTAACTCAATCTGGGATTTTACAAAAAACATAGAAAACTTCCATGTTTCATCGATGTTTTGCTCTAGAAACATCGGAAACACCGCAAAAATCGACTGTTTTTTAGCTCTATATGTAATACCCTTGCTGGATGATCTAAATGACCTCATTCCTTCTGTGTATTATAGATACAAATTCGCCATTCGCTAGATCATCCGCGACGGATCATCAAGTCACTGTCATGGATAATCTAGCTACTGTCACGACAATATAGCTATTTTCCGCTAAAAGGCTAGATTTTCTATCGATATGCTATCGAACTGCCCAAGAGTCACCGATAGGGACAGCTGCTCTGTCAATGGCGTTGCCATGGTCGGAGAGGGTTTTAGCTCAGTGGGTGGGAGTTTTGCACCGTGGCAGAACTCTATGGACCTCCTTTATTGAAATTGCAGACATATCAATTCAATCAGCTGTTCTTTGTTTACGTTAGTGTGGCCGTGAACAACATTCGTCAGTGGAACAAGGCAAGGCAACAATGGAATTACACGTCGATCATGTATTTTTAACGAGATTCTAACGATGATTAGAAGTGCACTTATTGCATCAGGTTTTCACAGTGGCATGGTGCTTCATCGCCAAAAGTAAGTAAGTTGATCGACGCACTCCCTATGTCCCCCTTTCATCATTTAAACTTAACGATCCCATTCGCTTGATTTCGATTCTAGAAGAATATTTTTAGTGCTTTTAGATGGCATTTCTATTTATATAATTTTGTTCTCAACAAATCTCTAAGACATAGCAGTCCCGCCTGCTCAAACGTCAAACGTAATTGTGCACAAAATTCGTGCAGACAGGGCTGCTCACAATCCTAGTCAGGCAAACTTGCCCAAGTGCCTATATGCACAGCAATCTGAACACACTAAATGTAAACTATACACAGTGTGACCGTACAACAAAATGTTTTGAGTAAGATTTTGCTGGAAAATTGCCAGCTTTTTAATGAAAATGGAACTGGTCACATCTAAAGTAGCCAAGGCTAGAAATTTAAAAGTTTACTCCTCACCAAATCGCTGCCGTTTATAATTTCAGAAATGCGCAAACACAATGATTTTCGTGTCATACCATTCCCAATAAGCACCTAAGTTGCAGGTGCATATTTCAGCTTTTGTAATCTAAACTAATTAATTAATTCTGCCAATAAGCAAGCGGGTATATTGTCGTTTTTATTCTATTGATGTTACACTCCAAAGCACGGATAAATGACCGCCAGCGTGCCTCAGCTGTGTGGCCCTGCATCAGCACCAAATTTTTGTTTTCAATTTTCAACACTTTTAATAGCCAATTAATTAAGCGGGCAAACAACAACAAAGATTATATCTGTACGTACGTTTGTATCTGTTGTATATAAGTCAGTATGGTTTACATATTTTTTTTTGGAAAAATTTCACTGCCGGGAGCGACGTTGAATGCGGCTTGG